>SJYW01026281.1:305201-316818 GCA_006410735.1 Raphicerus campestris
ATAATATAATCTGGCCCTATCTATAAATTCTATAGCAGGGTATCTACCCTGGTTAGAGTGTGCTGCTGGGATGTTTGGTTCATAATACAAGGGCAAGCTAACTTTAAATTAGAAGATTTACTATTAAAAAAAAAATTATGAAGTCCAGGTTAAGAACTCTGATACAGTAGCTGTGTGTAACCTTAACTTCAGAATCACTGAACTAAACAAAACAAAACTAAACTAAACTGATGCTTAATGCACACTCCTAGAGAATCTAATTTTGTCAGTCTGAGTTTCAGCTGAGAGCGGGATTTCATAGAAACACATGTGGGCCTGTTCTCTGTGCTTCTGGAATAACACACCATGTTCAGTGTTGACACTGTTACCCATGAAATAAACACCTATTGGTGTCATTTTCTGAATCCTTAATACTTAATGCTTTCCTTCATAATTCTTTAACAGGATAGTCTTGAATTTCTTGTCATCTTAGCCATTTGAAAGTGATTGCTTCTACCGTTCTAAAAGATGAAATGCTCTAAGTACTTACATGTACTTTAAATATCATTTGAATTAAGATATAATTGATTTCAAAAAATGACTCTCTAAAGGGATTTGCTGGTGAGATTTCAGGATTTAAAATTTAACTTCAAAATTCAGTTGGGAAATAGTTGTCTCTGTCTGTGTGAGATTCCATCACTACAGCCATCTTGTTCTCAGGAACAACTTGTGAACTCTGTTGTTGCAATGGCTTTAACTTGTAATCTGGTTGATCAATTTGTGTTGTAGGTGCAGTAATGGGAAGCATGCACAGTGTTCTGAGGGTCCCACAGAAAGATTAAAGGTCCAGTGAATTAGCATATATTATCTATTTCATCTCATGCAGACCAACCTTTGCTCACTTACCTTCTGCTCCACTGATCTAAAGTCCTCTATTGTGGGAATTCATTTTCATGTCAAGCCTTTAGCCAGGACATTCCCTCTATCTGATATAATTTAAAGATGTGTGTGTGTGCTTCCAGTGTATGGGTATGTGGTAAATCATTTCAGTCATGTCTGACTCTTTGTGACCCTGGACTGGAGCCCCCAACCTCCTCTATGAGATTCTCCAGGCAAGAATACTAGAGTGGGTTGCCATGCCCTCCTCCAAGGGGTTCCTTCCCACCCAGGGATTGAACCCAGAACTCTTATGTCTCCTGCATTGGCAGGTGGATTCTTTACTACTAGTGCCACCTGGAAGCCCAATTTAAAGACTACCCTATCTAAATTAAGAACTCACCTGCTGTTCATAGTGTACTTTTTATTTCCTCCACATTTCCAAATATCTGTAACTATCTATTTATCATTTTATGTATGTATTTCATAGAAAAAGAAATCATTTTACTTTTACCATTTTAACTCTACTGTCTAGACAGAGATTGGCACGAAGTAGGTGATCAAGAATTTGTTAGTTATTAAATAAATTAGATTCATGGCTGCACTAGCCAAAAAATTTTTTAAAAGCTGACTTTAAATGATGGTGGTTACACATGGTGGTTAAACTAAAAGTGGAGGAATATGTAACTTAATTTTAGACTTAGAAAAATAAACAAAGTAAGTACTGAAGTTGATGTTGAAGCTCCAATAATTGGCCACCTGAGCAAAGATCCAGCTCATTGGGAAAGACCCTGATTCTGGGGAAGATTAATGGCAGAAGAAGGGGGCGCAAAGGATAAGATGGTTGGATGGCATCATTGACTCAATGAACATGAGTTTGAGCAAACTCCAGGAGACTGCAAAGGACAGGGAAGTCTGACTTACCACACTCTGTGGGGTCACAAAGAGTTGGACATGACTGAGTGTACACAACAACAAAGTAAAATTAATCAAAGTAAATGAAAACTGGAAACTTAAATGCTCAAATTGATATTATATAAATCAAAAACTACATTCAAGCTCTGATTTTTAATAAAAATTTAGTGAATCAGATACAGTTTGACTACCTTGAATCTACAAAGATGAAATAATCAAAGGGATATAACACTAGGTAGTGTGGAGATCTGAATATCATTGGAGAATAAAATGTATAAACCTGCACTGTTAAATGTGACAATCCCAATGAAAAAATCCTTTTTTTTTTCCTCAGAATATAAAAATTGCCCAAATTGTTTCAACGGTGAGTGGAAAAGTTGAATAGACAAATAATTATGTAAGGAGCTATAAATGTTTTCAAAGATTTTTCTTCTTCAAAATGCTTCAAGGGACTTCCAAGCAAAGCAGAGCAGTGAATACAATTGATTTGGTCTTCATCTTTTTTGCTCTGTCCCAATTGCTCCTTGAAATGAATAATGGAATATAAAAATAGAAACCTGCACCAGTACTGGAAACCTGTGATGTCTCTGCATAGTCTTAAAATTAAATTATTACAATTATAGTGAAGAAAGAAGACACATGCATAAAGGGTCTGCCCCCAAATGCCTAACTGTACAAAGGTCAGCATGTGGCAACAAGAAGAATAGATCCTAGTCAAGCTTTCCTATTACCTAGAAATGACCTTGAGAGAGGGCTGAGGCCATGGCAAACAGTGGGAGCATATTTTGATATTCTTCAGCAACAAGACTGAGAAGTCTTACTGTTGGAGCCATATTGATAATGAGTCTGCAGTGGGACTTCTTCACCGGGTCTAATTGGCACAAGCAGCCTTGTTTCTACCTGGCCTCCAGCAAAGACATCTTCTTTGCTGGCTCCTAATGAGGCCAGTCGCATGAGACAAATGGTAGCGGAGCACTGATTCCTCTCTGCGCTGCCATGGCAGACAAAGATGGTCCTTGAACAAAGAGCTGAACTGTGCTCCCACTTGCTCTGCCTCTGCAATCCAAATTCATTTCCAAACTTGACCACCAGCTCAACAGAATATCTGAAGAGGACAGTAAATTTAATCATGGTTTTCCTTCCTACATTATGCTACAAGATTTCAATATAAAAACTTTATTTGTGAGAACTCTTTTAGTTATCAGTCTCACAAATCTAATGCAAAGTGTCTTACTGCAGAAAAAGTGATGTTCTAGTATATAATTGCAAAAAGCATAGGCAGATTTGGCTTATTGGGGGCAGGAGGAGAAGGGGATGACCGAGGATGAGATGACTGGATGGCATCATGAACTTGATGGATGCGAGTCTGAGTGAACTCCGAGAGATGGTGATGAACAGGGAGGCCTGGCGTGCTGCGATTCATGGGGTCGCAAAGAGTCGGACACGACTGAGCAACTGAACTGAAATGAACTGAGATATATAACTGCAAAAAGCATAGGCAGATTTGGCTTAGGCACAAAAACTAAGATGGAGCATGATGGTGCTGGGAGCATCATTGCTACCTGATTGTCTTTCACCGCTGGACATCTTTGACTTCTTTGTGGAATTCCTTTTATATTCCGCACACAGATTTTTCCATTTGACTGCGGAAAATGACCCCAACAAGCCTCAGTTTACGTCCTTCTTCAATGCTGTAATGGCTTCTGCGCGTGTGTGTGCTCAGTCACTAAGTTGGGTCAGGCTCTGACTCCTTGGACTGTAGACCATCAGCCTCCTCTGTGCATGAGATTCTCCAGGCAAGAAGACTGGAGTGCATTGCCATTTCCTTCTCCAGGGGATCTTCCTGACCCAGGGACCCAATCCGTGTCTCTTGCATCTCCTGCATTGACAGGTAGACTCTTTACTCTTGTTTCAAGTGGGAAGCTGATAATGGTGCCTAGCATCTCCCCTTCAGGCAGTTACTTACCCCTGTGCAACTTCCCATGGGTAAGAAGATGGGGCACTCTTATTATTGGTCATTTCTAGTCAGATATTCATTATGGCAGAGGCAAGGGGATGGGGGGACTCATGCTTCCCCGCCAACAGAGGATGTGGTCCCCCCCACCCCAGAAAGGAGACATTGAACTATCAGAAGTAAGAGGGTAGTGTGTGGGTAGAGAAAATAAGCATCTGTTTTATCAATATGTTATCCTATTGGCATACTTGTACTAGTTTAAAAAGAAAGCATACATGTAGCCATGTGAGAATAAGATAGCAGAGAGAAAGTGTGTACATATATATTTAAAATACACAAGTATACCAACAATAATACTCTCTCCAAATATATTCTGAAAAAAGAAAAAAAACAGGAACAACTACTATAGAAAACTCCTATTTTTGAAGTAACTTCAAACTCATTTCATTGTAACCTGGCACACACATAGTCCTCCACCATTAAATTCTACACAGAGAGTAGGGCCCCGTTTTTAAAATTATTTCATTAGTTGTGGCATGTGAGTGTCTCTCTGGCTGTGGCATGTGGGTCTAGCTGCCCCATGGCATGTGGGATGTTAGTTCCCTGACCAGGATTGAACCTGTGTCCTCTGCATTGGAAGGTGGGCTCTCAACCACTAGACCACCAAGAAGTCCCAAGATTACATGTTGAGCTAAGAGCATTTTCCAGAGTAGAAGTCTAGGAACTGGGCAGGTTGAGCTCAGTGGTCACCTGAACAGAGAAAAGAGTCAGTTCCTCTGTACAGAGACTAGGGAAAACTGGAGGGTACCATGTGGATGAAGAAGTGCAGTGTTCTAATCACATAACATGCTCATAATCCAGATGCCTTCTTGGAGAAAAGACAATGGTTAGACGTTTGAAAAATTAGTCATTTTAACTAAAAGTCCAGTAATTATAAACCATGCTATATTTATTTGATTAAACTAATATTTGGTGATTTTAATTACTTTGTTACCAGCAGCTAGAGATTCATGAAAACATTCACATCTTATACAGAATATGAAGAAACCATATATTCTGTGCTCATCTGTATTAGAACATGAGAAAGCTATGTATTTTTAACTCAGCTGTGAAACCATTCAACAGGAAACTTTAGTTGGAAAAGAAACCATTTTTGTCANGTTTCCAGGACAGTTCTTGATGGGAAATGGACTTCACACTCTTCATTTCTCTGCTTAGCTTGGCCTACAGTACCCCTCAGCAGTGGTAAGAATTACATTCCTTAGTTCTCAGAAGTTTTAGTTCCACATACAAATATTGATACTTTCTTATAAGGTGGGAATGGGAAGTCTCTCAGTCCTGTCTGACTCTTTGTGACCTCATGTATTTTCCAGGGAAGAGCACCGGAGTGGGTTGCCATTTCCTTCTCCAGGGGATCTTCCTGACGCAAGGATTGAACCCAGGCCTCCCGAATTGCAGGCAGATGCTTTATCTTCTGAGCCACCTAGAAAGCCCCAGGGAAAGTGGGAGTAACACATAAGTCATCCATATTTACTTCATCCTGAAAATGGAATTTTCTACTACAAGTCTTACAGGGCCTCCGTACTTAATGGATTTCCCCTTTATCCTTAAAAGCAATGGGTTGATTGCTAAATCTCTCTTCCTTCCTGGATGATAAATATACACAGACCAGAGATTTGAGGGAGGTGGGGTGGGGCTGTTTGGTTCAAAGAGGGCTTTGTGGGTGGGAAGATACCTTTCATTCCATAATGGTGATTTAACTTCTAAGATTAAAACAAAACTTAGACCAATAAACTTTTATCTTCTGTCTACTCCTAATTCAAATTTATCTGATTATAAATAAGATAAATTATAAATAATTTAAATTTTAATCATAATGTTATAAATTGTGAGTTTATATTTATCTGATCCCCTTTTCATTTGAGTTTGAGTAGAGTTGTGGGAGTTATTCTAACAACAATGACTTTCACTGAGGGAGGTGAGAAAAACAAACAAAAAACATGAGAGGCATTGAACAATGACACCACTGGGCTCATAAATTATGAAAATTATGAGGCACATTGTTAGTGCTTAATGAACTTTTATAAGGCACAGATGGATGCAGGGATAAAAAAAGTAAAGAAACATTCATAGATGGTCTTCTTTCCAGTTTCTTGCTTTTTTTTTATTTTTCTTTTCCATTTCATCTTTGCTTTAATCTCTCCCCAGCTTCAAGTCCAGATCCTTAGCATGCCATTCAGGACTCTTGAATCACCTGGCCTACTTCTCAGTTTCGGCATCAGACACTTCTACCTGCACTTCACACTCCAACGACCCTAAACCGCATGCATTTATATACTTCTTTCATGGATTTTCGTTCTGCAGCACACTTGCTCTTGCCTGGAAAATTAGTCCTCATCTCACTGACTTCTATCCACCCCTTAGGACTCACTTCAGATGATACTAACTTTCGAAAGCTTGCTTGCTTCTCAGCTTCCAAACAGTGCNGATATTGACATACGCAGCCGAGATTTCTCCTGGGCTGGGAGGGTGCTGAACTGAGATTATGAAGAGCCATGTGTTTGTGACAGGGTGGGCAGTTAATACTGGGGATCCCTTGAGCCACGATGATGATTGGGAGGAAGGGAGGAAGGGGAATGTGGCTTGGGTTAGATGAGGAAACTTCAGCTGCCCACTGAAAAAGCCAAGGACTGAACAAGCAGAAGAAAGAAGAAAGAAGTGGGGAGGGAGGGCAGCCAGTGGGAGGAACAGGGTGAACCAAGATGCAGAGGCTGACCTGCGAAGAGTGAGTTGGAAGGATACAAAGCATGCCCAGCCTCCCAGAGATGGTCCAGTCTGTCCCCCACCAAAGAAATGCCTCCATTTCCCCAGGACTTCCTCCCTCTTGCCCTCTTACCCCTTTCTCCTCTCTTCTTCTCTTCCTTTTCTTCTTTTTGCTTCCTTGTCCAAATACTCGTTGGCACCTAACATGTCCCAGCCACCGTGCTGGCCACAGTGACCACATACCAGCCCCTGCTTGTTCAGAGCTTAAGGCAAGTGGGAGGAGCTCTTTTCATGAACAGCACACTTTTCAGATAGTCAGCTACAGGGGGTAAGTGCCCCGCAGGGCAAGTTCAGGGAATGTGAGAGTATGTAACGGGAAAGCTGTCCTCTCTGTGGGTTGAGGGCAGGGTGCATGGTTTAGAAGACATGGCCATGACTTCTCCCGTCCAGAGGTGGAGTTATTTCTTTACCTCCTGAATCTGAGCTTGGTTATGTGCCTTGCTTTGGCCAATGGACACTGGCAAGTGCAACGCAAGCAGAGGCTTAAGAAGCTCTTGTGTGTTGAGACTTGCCCTCTGTTGTGGACCCTGAGATGATAATGTGATGAGCCCAAGCTGGCCTGCTGACCACAAGGAGGAGGACTGAGGTCACCCCATCAACAGTGTGCCAACTGCCACGCATAGGGGGCCACGCTAGGGCACCTAGCCCAGCCAAGGTGCCAGCTCACTATGGATACCCGAGAGAGCCCAAGGGAGACCAGTGCAAGGCCCACCCAAACTGGCAGCTATTGAGTCATCGGCTCATTATTGATTGTTGCTTTAAGTCATCCCATTTTGGGGGTGCTTTGTTACACACTAGGAAAAGACTTTGATACAATAGGAAAAGACTTTCCTACCGATGAAAGGTCCAGGCTAGATCTGAGCATCCGGTAGGAATTAACCAGGGAAAGACTAAAAGAGGACAGAGAATTCCAGGCAGAGCGAGAGCATATGCGAAAGTGGCTTGGCAGGAGGCAGAGCAGTGCTTATACTTTTGAACACTTTATGGAACTTGCACCCTGAAAATGCACACATTGATGAACTATCAAGAAGTGAAGAAACACTTGTACAACATAACGAGCACTCCCAGAGGACCCCTCAAGATCCCTTCCCATTCGCCACCTCCCTCCAGAGCTGCCCACTATCCTGACTGCCATCATAGAAAGAAGTGCTTTTGATCTTGTTAATTTTAAACCTCACAGATTGTTTCTGAACTTCTTTTTAAACTGAAGTGATTTATAATATTGTGTTAGTTTCAGGTACAATGATTCAGTTTGAGCCACAGAGTAAATTCTTGTTGCTTATCGTATGTAGAGTCATTTGTATCTCTTAATCCCATAGCACTAATTCATCCCTCCCCTCCTCCCTCTCTCCTTTGGTAACCAGGAGTTTAGACTGTGAGTCTGTATGTACATTCATTTGTGTTAATTTTTAGCTATCACACATAAATGATACCATACAGTGTTTGTATTCTGTAGAGCACTGCAGACGTGGGAAGGAGGTAGTTTTTCATGAAAAGTGTGATGGGAAGCCGGGAAATGACAGGTCCTGATGCCATCCAAGATTGCTCTGGGGACTTGTGGGGAATACACATTGGGATGTGAGGTTGGGCACAGCCGGGGAGCAAGGAACCCAGCAGGATGTGTAGGAAGGGAGAGATGCTGGTGCCCTGAATCAGGACACCTGGGGAGGCAAAGACAAGAAACTAGCGCTCCAGTTATCTAGTGCTGCACAACACAACTTAGTGACTTCAGACAGCAACAGCGATGCTTTTTCTCCAACAAGGTTGGGGTTGACGGGGCTCTCTGCTTAGAGGTTCTCACTTAAGGTCTCTCATGCGGTTACTGGCAGACAGTATCCAGGGTAATCAAGAGTTTAGCTGGACTGAAGGTGAGCATCTGTTCAAGATGGCTTTTTCACTCTGGTGACTGATGGCTGGAGCAGCTGAGAGCTCTTGAGGCCTCTCTCTTCCTCTCTCTCTCTCCTCCTGGCTGCCTGTAACTAGCCTGGCTTCCTTACAGTATGGCAGTTTCAGATTAAAGGACACCTGGCTCCCCCTGGAGTTAGTGTTCTAAGAGGCCAAGACTGGAACTGCAAGGCTTCTTATGACTCAGCCTCAGACGTCCTAGAACATTGCTTCTACCGTATTCTCTTGATCTAGCAAGTCATTAGGTCCATCCTAGGTTTAAGGGAAGGGAAATTAGACTCTACCTCACCATGTGGGAGCAGCCCACACGTGCACGGAGGGAAGGGTTGATAGCAGCCAGCCTTGGAGGCTAGCAACCAAGAACAGATTTGGGAGACCAGATAAAATCAATAGGACTTATATCACTGGTTTAGATCAAGGCTTTTGCCCTTACTCCTTAGGACTCTACCTGTTAAAATCCATATCAACCACATGAAACATACATCTTTCCCAGCAAAGCTACACTGAGTGTTCTTTGCAACGAAATGCTGCCCTTTGAGATGCTTAGAGGTCAGAAGCAGAAATACTGCTCAGCATTTTACACAAACACAAGAAACCTCCCTACAGAGGGCAATGGACAGAGTTTTTCTACTCCTGACCTAGCAGGAAAATCTCACCCCCGGTGGTCTTGTTTACCTAAGGCCAACAGTTAGCTGACAGATTTTATTTTCTTGGGCTCCAAAATCACTGTGGACAGTGACTGCAGCCATGAAATTAAATGGCGTCTGCTCCTTGGAAGGAAAGCTACGGCAAACCTAGACAGTGTATTAAAAAGTAGAGACATCATTTTGCCAACAAAGGTCTGTGGTTTTCCAGTACTCATGTACAGGTGTGAGATGTGGACCATAAAGAAGGCTGAGCACCAAAGAATTGATGCTTTCGAATTGTGGTGCTAAAAACAACTCTTGAAAGTCCCTTGGATTGCAAGATCAAACCAGGCAATTTGGCCACCTGATGCGAAGAACCTACTCATTGGAAAAGAGCCTGATGCTGGGAAAGACTGAGGGCAAAAGGAGAAAAAGGCGGCAGAAGATGAGATGGCTAGATAGCATCATTGACTTAATGGACATGAATTTGAGCAAACTCTGGGAGATAGTGGAGGACAGGGAAGCCTGGTGTGCTGTGAATGGGGTTACAAAGAGTTGGGTGTGACTTAGCAACTGAAAAACAACAACAAAAATCAGTTAGCTAAACTCATATCCCAGTGAATCTCCAACATGAACCATTCCACTTAGTAAGCTGGGCCAGTTCAAAAGAGTCTAAAGCTGCAGCCATAGAGAAGAAAGATCAAATTGGTTTTGGCATAGTATCTGGGGCTGAGTCCTTTCTCTACTAACCTATGACATGTGTGACCTTGGGGACATTCCTGAATTTATTTCTGTCCTTAGTTTCCTCATCAATAAAGCCAGGATGATAATCATACTTCCTTCAAAGGGTTGTTGAGTGGATTAAATGAGATAAAGCAAGACATCTGATAAATTCCCCGCTCAAGACTGATTTTGCAGTAAATGTCAGCTGCACAGCAGGTTAAGAGAGGCAATAAATTTGTTGAAATCGATTTGTCTGTGCAGGGACAGGGGCTGATCCAGGGACTTTTCGTTGCACTAACTTTTGGCTTTTAAACCACCCTTCCTGAGTTTATCATCAGTGAGGTTTTCTTTTGACTTCAAAATGTTAAATTCTATGTATTTCCCCAATGTTGTTGCAAGCGCCTCATACGGGGTGTTTATTCTTCCTCGCAGCATCCTGTCCCTCCCCACATCATCACATTGCCAACATCTCACACCCTGGGGGAGAAAAAGTTTCATTATTTGCTTTACTGGAAAATGCATACTCCTTAAATAGTGTTCTAATGCCTGCAAAAAAAAAAAAAAAAATTAGCAGAGCTGTCTCCAGGGAAGCAGCCTTTGACTATTCAAACCTGGAAGAAATGAAGGGTTTTATTTGTGGAAATTGGGACATCCGGTGGTGTCTACTTAGGGAAGCAAGATTTTTTTTAACCACCCATCAACACCTCCACACTCCCCAAAGTAATAAAATCCCAGAGAATACATTAATATTTTATATTATGAGGAATCTCCCAAATTCAAGGGCAGTTCATTTTATGCCACAGAAATGATCTGAATCTTACTAAAGCATCTCTTCTCTAAGAGATGCATATCTTTGATCTTACAGCCGCCAGGTAGCGGCTCTGGACCCCATTTTACAGATGAAACCCCCAAAGGTACAGAGAGGTTAAAAACTTGCCCAAGATCACACAGCCTGAGCATTCACTGTCTGCCTACACACACATATACCTCCATGCTTTTGCTTAAACCTGAATTCCTTCTGTTTTTCAGTGTCTCTCTCTGCTACCAGATCATGTCCTTCAATATTCCTGGAGGCAGGTAGCAATCAACATGGAGAATTTAGCAGCAAAAAATTAGCAAATAGCAGACACTTAACATTCTGTGGGGTCGTAAAGTGGAGAAGGCAATGGCACCCCCACCCCAGTACTGTTGCCTGGAAAACCCCATGGAGCGGAGCCTGGTGGGCTGCAGTCCATGGGTCACTACGAGTCAGACATGGCTGGGCAACTTCACTTTCATGCATTCGAGAAGGAAATGGCAACCCACTCCAGTGTTCTTGCCTGGAGAATCCCAGGGACGGCGGAGCCTGGTGGGCTGCCGTCCATGGGGTCGCAAAGAGTAGGACAGGACTGAGTGAGTAACACTTTCAGTTTCACTAGCATTCCTAAGGCATAGAAGAGACCCCCTTTTTTTTTTTTTTTTTTTTTTTTAAATTTTTTTTTTTTTTTAATTTATTTATTTATTGGCCACGCTGTGCGGCATGTGGGATCCTACTTCCCTGCTCGGGGATTGAACCTGGGTCCCCTGCATTGCAAGCCCAGAGTCCTAACCACCAGACCACCAGGGAAGCCCCAGAAGAGACCCCCTTTTACGGCCACGCTGCATGGCATGTGGGCTCTTAGTTCCTGGATGATGTTGTTTAGCTGCTAAGTTGTATCTGACTCTTTTGTGACCCCATGGAGTGCAGTCTGCCAGGCTCCTCTGTCCATGTTATTTCCAAGGCAAGAAACCTAGAGTGGGTTGCCATTTCCTTCTCCAGGGGATTTTCCTGACCCAG
>SJYW01026281.1:318436-343718 GCA_006410735.1 Raphicerus campestris
AGTAGGCTTGGTGTGTACACCCATACCAGATGGGAATTCAGCCAGGAAAACGGGGAGCAAGAAAGAAACGACACGGGGGAATCAGCTTTCCAGAAACTGATCCCATTTCTTTATTTTTCCGGTTTGTTTTTATACCTTTTGTTATACATAGGGATGAATACAGAGTCACACGGGGGTTAGCAGACCTGACCCTTGTCACAATCAGGTGCTTCATATAAAATTATACAAAGGTCTTATGAGTTTTTACATCATCTTCTGACCATGAGGTCTGCTGACATTTTATGGCCCTTTCTGATACCGGTCAGTTAACCAGAAAACTTATTTTTCCAGGGGTGATTTTTTCTTAAATCAGGTGCCACCCTCCAAATAAAGTTGCATTCCTACAGAGTGAGGATGTAGTGAGTTACAATCAAGAAAGGAATTTACTTAACCTAAGATTAACATGATTAATCTTAAAGGTTAATACTTATTTCTCCTATATGCTAGTTATATTCATTATAAGGGCAGGGAATATGAAGATTTAGCAGCAAACATCAGCCCTACAAAGGAAAACCTTTCACCAATGTTCCCCTTAAGATCTACTTAGTCTTAAGGTAGTGATAAAGTTACATTTTTACATACCAAGGACACAGTGATTTATAACAAAGTACAGTGATCTATAAAAAAAGAGAAAAGTTATTAACTCAGAGTCTAATATTGCTAACATCAAGAACTACTATGTTTCCTTTTCTATATTCCAAATACATTGATTAATATATTCCCAGGTGCCTAAGGATATGAAGGCCTGGTGGCAATCAAATGAGAAAAGCCCTATGGTAATACTCCAAACTCTCTGTGCTGTTTATGGTTGAGAGGTTGTCACACAGGCTTGTCTGTCAGCAGAGAGGTTTGACCTGAGACACCATTGTCCCTCCCAGGGCAGGGAATTAGCAGTAATTATTGGCACAAACCCTTCACCAATATAATTCCTAATCAACCGACTAATACTATACTAATGATCTTCTAACTTCTCAAAAGAGTCTGTATTTAGAAAGGTTTAAAGCATCCCATGCCTCTCACAGTTGGGGGGTTGTAAACAATCACATGCGGCTGGACGAACCTGATCAGGCAGGCCAGAGAACCTTCAGAGTTCGTAAGTTGAAACACTCTTGTCACACCCAGGAATTTTATTAACTGGAGCTGCAAGTTAACTCCTTCTCCGAGAGAAATGGTTATGGGGGAGAGCTCCCGTAAAGTACTGTGATTTTGGGGTTAGATGCTTGGGAACAGGGGGTTTCCTGAGGCTTGATCACGCCTTTGAATATGCCAAGGTTCTTTCCTCATGACCTTTGCCATGGGTGGAGTTCCTCACGCTGGCCCCCAACACCTGCCTTCTGTGGTCCCAGTGGCACTTCTTTGTCCACCTCGGTTAATGCTAACAAGACCCTTTGACTCTGCAGTGTCCCACCCATCGAATTCCAAAGTTTTTCCCATATGATGATTCTCAACATTTTGCCCCCACATTTAGACAAAGAACACATGTTTACAGTGCAATGAATAATATCTGTGTATATTCTTGCCTGGAGAATCCCATGGACAGAGGAGCCTAGTGGGCTACAGTCCATGGGGTCACAAAGAGTCAGACACGACTGAGCGACTTTACATTACCTCAATCTGATAGTTATAAATAAGCAAATGGTGGCGTAGAAGGTAAAGAATCTGCCTGTAATGCAGGAAACCTGAGGTCAATCCCTGGATCAGGAAGATCCCCTGGAAAAGGGAATGGCAACTCACTCCAGATTTCTTGCCTGGAGAATCCCATGGACAGAGGAGCTTGGCGGGCTACAGTCCTTGGGGTCACAGAGAGTTGGACAAGTCTGAGTGACTAACACTTAACACTTTTCACATTTATGTGTGATTAGTGTGTGATCCAAGACCTTTCACATGTTACTTCATTCAGTTCTCACAACAGCGTGTTGACATCAGTATTACTCTCATCTCTTTCCAAATTACAGATGAAAAAAGCCGAAATCGAACAAGATGAGGGGATTCTTTCAAGGTCAATGAAGTGACACTAAGCTTGACATTCTGTCTCCCTGCTTCCAAGCCTTTGCTCTGTGTCATTTCCCCTACATTCCCTGTCATTTCTGCTGCATGCCGAGAGCTACAACTAACTAACCAGCTGTTCAATGATGGGAGGAGTATGCTCGTCTTTCTTAAAAGGTGAAAGGCCGTGTTATTCATGTGAAGGATTGAATGAATGAGAGAAATGCAACAAAAACAGAGTTATTGAAGGGCTGAAGAGCAAAATGCAGTGTAGACAATCCTTACACAGACAGCTGCGACCTTCAGCTGAGGCAGAACCAGCCCTGTGATGTCAGAGTTGTTGGTTAAAAATAACAGTAATCAAACCAACCAACAGAATCATCAGCAAAAACAAGCTGATGTCTGAGTTAAGACAGGGGAATGGTGTGCCTATCCACTTACCAGGGATTGCAACTGAATGAAACACTTTTTCTAAATTAATGTATTTTTTAAAATTTGAAGTACAGCTGTTTCACAATGTTGTATTAGTTTCAAGTGTATAGCAAAGTGATTCAGTCATATAATATGTGTATATATCAACTTATATGTTCATATATATATATATACACTTTCATTCAAAGAAGAGTCTCAGAATATTTTATATTTCTGTTGTTTTAAAGGACTGTATAATTTATTTCCCCAGTTTATTTTTGCTACAATATCAATTTTATTATCATTTTAAATTATTGCAATCCCCAAGTAACATGATAATTCTCAAATTCTGGATACCAGTTCTCTATTTTAAAAGGGCCTGTTAGTCATTTATTTCCCCTTAAGTTGTACATATTTAATGTAAAATTAATATCTTAAAATCTGTGAGATATTAAATTTCATATTTCTGATCTTTCTCAGTTCAATGCTTCTTAAAGAGCTATTTCTCTGTAAATCAGGAATTCTGTTAAATTAAAAAAGAAAATTCTGTTTAAAAATTTTGAAATATATGTATACTTATATGAAAACAGGAATATACAAATTACTGCTCATGAAACCCTTAGAAAAATTGTACATAGTAAGTGGCCTATATTTGAAGCTACAATGTTTGTTGTTGTTATGATTATTACTAGCATAATCTATGCTTTGTTGTTTTTAATCTCTCTATACACCAAGCTCTGGCTACTAGGACACATGTTCTTTAAAAAAAAATTGTTTTAAAATAAAATATGTATGTATTTAAGGTACAACACATATATACAAAGTAAAATGATTAGGACAGTTGAGTTAATGAACATATTTATCACTTTACATCGTTGCCATGTGTTTGTATGACAAGAACATCTGAAATCTATTCCCTTAGGAAATTTCTATTATACAACACAGTAGTATGCATGACAGTCATCATGCTGTACATTATTAACTCTCTAAACTAAATCATCCAGGTTTGAGTTCTGTTAAAAAAATTTTTCCAATCCATGAATGATTTGAATGTAGCTCTTGCTTCAGTAATAATCACTCACGTTTGGGTTTTATAGCTCACTAGGGACATTCACCATGAGGGACATTCATCTTTATTAATCCTATACAAGAATATATTTTTAAGTTATAATGCATATTTTATGCATGAAATTTGACCTGGTTAGGTCAAACTCTGCAGCTAGGGTATCAGAGAGCTGGATGTGAAAGGGTCTCTTTATTAAACTTGAGTGCTTTTCTTTCTATATTAGACTGAATCAAATCCTAGTTTTAATGCATTTGAACTTTCTTCCTTTCCACTTAAGAGTAATTTTTCTGGACAGAGAAGAGGAACATCAGGGGGAAATGTGCAGTTCCTTTTTTTTTCTCTCCTACATGTTATAATATTGAACCTTTCTCCTCATCTCTCAGATCTCTCTGATTTTCATGCTTGTTATGAAAAACATGAGAAGGATTATTCTATGGCCTGTTTTGCTATTCATATAGGTTTATGTCATACTTTTTATTCATTTCATTTTGAGTCTTAACTCATATTTCAGTCTGCTTCCCCATATGACTATGTTTGAAAGCCCAATAAAATCAATATAGTAATTCAATGCTTTCAAAGATGTGCTGTTGGAAAATGAAATTAATCCACCTACTCATTCAACACACACGAGTCCCAATTGGATGTGTGGCAGTGGGGAAGAGGAAACACTAAATCAAGCTCTCCTCTCAAGAATCTCATTGTCCATCATGGACCATGAAACTCGCATGCTGAGAGCTGTAGTGAAAACTACAGGACCACCATTAAAGAGCCACAAGATTTCAGAGGAAGCAAGTGCGCCCAGGTGAGAGAATGGGGCACTGGGGTTGTTCAAACAAGGGGAGAAACCATGTGGATATGTGGCTACAAAGCCAGGTAACTCAGACTGGGACTCGGACCCATCCTCAAAAACAACTGGGACTTGAACCCCCATTCTCTTAGCTGAGACTGTACCCCTGGTTTCAGGATTTCATGAAGCTCAAGTTGTTGATGTTTTATTGCAGAAAGAATTCAGTGAGAGACAAAAAATGATAGACAAGAAGTGAGTCTATTTAGCGAGAAACACACTCTGCAGACAGAGTAAGGGGAATCTCAGAAGGCGAAGGCTAGAGCAGCATCAGGGTTTGAGGTTGTCACTTTTTATAGGAGTGGGTGATTTCATAGGCTAATGAGTGGGAGAAGTATTCCAGCTACTTTGCAGTCAGGGTGAGGATTTCCAGGAATTGGGCCACCATTTACTTTTCGCCCTATATGGTTGGCTTAGGAACTGTCATGGTACCTGCGGGAGTCATTTAGCTTGCTGATGCTTAGCAATGAGCATATATTGAGACTCAAGGTCTAGTGAAAATTGACTTCCAATAAAAGGTGCAATCTTGGACCTATTTGGTTCTAATCAGTTTATGTCATGTTCTGGGACTATGTCATTCTTTCAAAGGTTGTGCTCTGCCCCATTCCCATCTCTTTTAGTTACCAGGTGATGTATTCTTGGGAGAGGAAATGGGATGGGAGAAAACAAGAGAAACAGAGCTGAGCATGAACAAAACACAAGAAAAATTCTGTTTAACTGAAACAACGGGGCTCAGGGGAATCAGGAATGGAAAACACTTTTGAAAAAAAGGAAGAGTGGGCCAAATTTTAGAAAAACTAAATTCCTACCTAAAATGTATGCATACTAAGGGAGGCTTTTGAGCAGAAAGATGCAATAATAATCAAAGACTCGCAAAATAAATATCAGTGTTACATGTTTGCCATGCAATACATCAAGTAGGTTTAGGGTGGGTATGGTCAACTCCAGGTGGCTGTTCCCTTGTTCTCTGTACATCTCCTACCTCACCAGGGCCTGCCTTACCTCCACCCTATACACGACTGACCTTCCTACATACTTGCCCCAGGCCCCAGCTAGTGATCCTTCTTATTAAAGGGTGTTGGTGTGGGGTGTAACCCTCTGCTAGTTTCCCTGGTAATTGGTGAGCCCTCTGGAGGTCAGTCCTCCCATAACTGACAATCTCCCCTTCCCAACCAGGAGAGAAGACTGTTGTCGTATCATTGTCGTATCATCTGAGGCACAGAGGGGAGTCGCTCCAAGACTTACTTCAGACATGGGATTCCCCTTCCCATGAACCACTGCTGTCTCTTTTGCTGACTCCCAGCATTTTTTTTCAGTCTTGAAGCTGCACAAGTACAGGCCTTGTAGGCATGCAGGGTGCAGCCCAAACTCGGAGTATGAATGGGACTCCAAATCCAGGGTTCAGCCTAGACAACACATGTGTATGTGTCTATGTATGCGTGTGTGTATGTTAGTTACTTGGTCATGTCTGACTCTCTGTGACCCCATGGACAGTAGCCCAACAGGCTCCTCTGTCCATGGCGAGAATACTGGAATGGGTTGCCAGTTCCTTCTCCAGGGGATCTTCCCGACCCTCTTTCTGACCCAGGATCAAACCTAGGTCTCCCACATTGCAGGCAGATTCTTTATAATCTGAGCCAGCAGGGAAGCCCACGTAGATTTATTCTAAAAATAAATACTTCCATTTAAATGATATAATAGGGAAATATGGTAATAATGTTCAATTCTCTATATCAACGTAGACATAAGCCAAGAATACTTGCATGAGAAAGAGGTTCAAACATAAGTTCTTTTGTATCTAAAACATAAGACTGTTGGTGTAGGATCTGTTTCTTTGCACCGTATTTACTGCCTTATTGCCTCTGCTCACTTAGATCATGAGCTGCTTTGGAGCAGAAGGCACATCATGTAAGTCTTTGTAGCCTCTGCACTAATCCAGAGTCCGACATCTGGTATGTGCCCATTAAATACAGAACATCTGTCACCCTGGTTCTGTTCTTTTAAAGTTTATTGACACCCCTATCCCAAATCAGCGATCTTTGAACAACTTACTCTGTTTAGAGAAAACTAAGAAATTTAGCAATGTATATCACCTATCAGATTTTAAAATTATATAATGAAATGGCAAATGGATAGTATTAATATATCTTTTGTGCAGAAAGATATAGACAACTTCAAATTTATTGTGTGTTTGTATGTTTTTTTTTAAATTTCTTCTTGAATATTATTTCACTTTTTTCACTTTTCATCACTTCAGAGTTTTGACCAAAGCTGTATCTATGTCCCCTGCATTAAAAATAAGATGTATTTAAAGCAGTTTTAGGTTCATAGTAAAACGAAAGCAAGCTACAAAGATTTCTTATATGCCTCCTGCCTGGACAAATGACTAGACTCCCTCATTATCAACATCACCCACCACAGTGGTACGTTTGTTTTAACTGGTGAACCTACATTGATGCATCATAATCAACCACAGTTCATAATTATGAGTTCACTGATGCTAGTGTGAATTATGTTTTTGACAGATATATAGACACAGATCCATAATTACGGGGCTTCCTTGATGGTTCTAGAGAAGGCAATGGCAACCCACTTCAGTACTCTTGCCTGGAAAATCCCATGGATGGGGGAGCATGGTAGGCTGGGGTCCATGGAGTCGCTAAGAGTTGGACACAACTGAGCGACTTCACTTTCACTTTTCACTTTCATGCATTGGAGAAGGAAATGGCAACCCACTCCAGTGTTCTTGCCTGGAGAATCCCTGGGGTGGTAGAGCCTGATGGGCTGCCGTCTATGGGGTTGCACAGGATCGGACACAACTGAAGCAACTTAGCAGCAGAAGCAGCCTGATGGCTCAGTGGGAAAGAATCTGCCTGCTAGTGCAGGAGACACAGGTCAGGAAGATTGCATGGAGAAAGAAATGGCAACCCACTTTGGCATTCTTGCCCTGGAAATCCATAGACAGAAGAGCCTTGCAGGCTATAGTCCATGGGATCACAAGGAGTTGGACATGACTCAGTGACTAAACACCAACAATATCCATGGTTATAGTTATCACATAGAATGTCACTGCTCGAAAAATCCTGCGCTCCACCTAGTCATCCTTTGCCCTCAACTCTGGCCACTACTAATCTTTCTACTGTCTCTATCCATTTCCTCTGTTTATACAATTGCATATTACATGACTCATCTACTTAATGGTACAGTTTAGGAAGATTGTATGTATCCATTTCTACATTTTCTTTTACACAGCTGTCATAATACAATTTCCTATTAGAAAAGGTGAAAGCTAAAGAAAAAAAAAAAAAGGCCTCTGATTTTTCTTGAAAGCTTCTGTGTATTTTAATGAATAACAAATACTTGAATAGGAAAAGAATAACATTAAAACAATAGGTGGAAAGTTAGTTATTTCTTTCTTACTGTGAAGGAAGGTGAATCCAAGAGGCAGATGGGACCAAAGGCAGCATTCAGTATTCAGTCTGGAAAGTAATGAGATGGGGAGAGGGGGAATATATCCTTTCTATGGTTTTCAAAACTAAGAGTCAAGGAAGACAGAAAACAGATTGTCACAAATATAAACTATTCGTTGAAGACAGAATGAAAGAAAGAGGGTTTTAGAGTCATTGTTGCGAGTCCCCCCTCTGTGGAGTAAAGGTAATTCTTGGTATTGAACAGATTCTCCCCTGAGGAGGTAATTGAGTCATCAGGGGAAGATGGAGGAACTAATGGGGATTCAGACTCAGAGAAGTTTATTAGAAGTGCTTTAAAACTATGAAATGTTCAATTTAAGGATGGAGGTAGCTAGCTTGCAGCTCAGTTAATTACAAAAACCATGAGATGTGAACTTGGAGGTGGTGCACAAGGTAGATCTACGCAAGAAAAGACATTGCCAAGCAGGAATAAAGATATGGAAAATGTAATTAAATTGTAGGAGGGTGACAGATGCTATCAGGCTTCCACTTGTGACAAGGTAAACAAAAGAATAATGCAATAATGAATATAAAAAAATTAAGTGTTGAATTGCTTCTGTGTCCTCAGCAAACAGAAAGTCATTTGAAGCAATATCTGCTTTTTATTCACACTTTGATGTTTCTGAGTTATATAACTATCTCTTTATTTGGGTTTATAAAGGATTGAGCAGCAGGGCGGTTACAATTGAACACATTGTAATGTGATTGTTGAAAAATAGAAACAGTTTACAAAGTAAAAGACAATTTAGCTGATAACAGGGGAAAACATCTTTCTAAACTAATGTTATAAGAAATGAAATTTGATACTTTCACTCTTCAGTGATGGAGTTTGCAGATCAAATGGAGTTTGCAGATCGATGCTGGGCTCATTTTAATTGGCTCTTTAAAGACACAGAGGAAAAGAAATGAAATCTGAAGCACATCATTGGACTTAAGGGCTTCTCTGGTGGCTCAGTTGTAAAGAATCGGCCTGTAATGCAGGAGATGCAGGAAACATGGGTTCAATTCCTTGACTGGGAAGATCCCTGGAATAGGAAATGGCAACCTCTAGTATTCTTGCCTGGAAAATCCCATGGACAGAGGAGCCTGGCTACAGTCCATGGAGGTCATGAAGAGTCAGACAGGACTGAGCATTCATGCAACTGGGCTTAAAGGATGGCATAGAAAACAAAAACTGGTTTGTTTGTTTTTTTCCTTCCCTCCCTAGAAGAAAAGGAAAATGCATAAGCCCATTCAAGACACATTCTTTTTCTTTCTACTTACTTTTTTTATTCTTTTTACTTACTTGTTAGTTACATTTTACTTAATTACTTTTACCTTTTTACTTACTCGCTTTTTACTTTGTCCACTTTTTATTTAGTGGACAAAGACTGGGATTTTAATTTAAACAAAACTTGGTCAAATCCTGACTTTTGCACTTACTAGTAATGTTATCAAACCAAGTTATTTCAATCTGTTTTCTAATTTGAAAATTAAGATATTAAGAACTCTTTTGCAAAGTTGTGAGGATTGGAGAAGACAGCCCATTTCCATCAAATAGTAGAAATAAACTGGTAATAAATCTAGTCATATTATTTATACCTAGTCATATTATTTCTACACCCTGAGTTCATCTTTTTTTTCCCCCCCTCATGGAATATAGCTAATTAAAAGAAAAGAAACAAGCTAGTCAGAATATGAAAAGTGAAAGTCACTCAGTCATGTCTGATTCTTTGCATCCCCATGGATTGTAGCCTACCAGGCTCCTCTGTCCATGAGATTCTCCATACAAGAATATTGGATTAAGTAGCCTATCCCTCCTCCAGGGGGATCTGCCCAACCCAGGGACTGAACCCAGGTCTCCCACATTGCAAGAGAATTATTTACCATCTGAGTCACCAGGGAAGCCTAAGAATACTGGAGTGGGCAGCCTATTCCTTCTCTAGAGCATCTTCCTGNCAAGTTAGTCAGCATATGAAAAGTGAAAGTCACTCAGTCATGTCTGATTCTTTGCATCCCCATGGATTGTAGCCTGCCAGGCTCCTCTGTCCATGAGATTCTCCATACAAGAATATTGGATTAAGTAGCCTATCCCTTCTCCAGGGGGATCTGCCCAACCCAGGGACTGAACCCAGGTCTCCCACATTGCAAGAAAATTATTTACCATCTGAGTCACCAGGGAAGCCTAAGAATACTGGAGTGGGCAGCCTATTCCTTCTCTAGAGCATCTTCCTGATTCAGGAACCAGGGTCTCCTGGGTTGCAGGTGGATTCTTTACCAGCTGAACTACCAGGGAAGCATGCATAAAAAATCAGTCAATTCAGCCATCTTCTGATTACTTTGATCATCGCTTTGAACTTAGTTTCTATCTGGCAACTATACATNTGATTCAGGAACCAGGGTCTCCTGGGTTGCAGGTGGATTCTTTACCAGCTGAACTACCAGGGAAGCATGCATAAAAAATCAGTCAATTCAGCCATCTTCTGATTACTTGGATCATCGCTTTGAACTTAGTTTCTATCTGGCAACTATACATAACTAAGAGGACAGGAATTCACCCAAAAGAAAAAATAACCTCAGAGCTGTGAATATACTAGTGAACTTGGTGCATATCACAGGAAGTATGTGGCTGCACAATTTTAGAAGTCATTTGGTTCTGGAAACATTGCTTTAACAGGAAAACTCTTAATACCTCATAGAGCATTCATATTACAATTTNCCACTTCCAATTTGCCTTGATTCATGGACCTGACATTCCAGGTTCCTATGCAATATTGCTCTTTACAGCATCGGACCTGTTTGTTACTAAAACTTTCTATAGGCTATATGCTTAGCTACTCAGTTATGTCCAACTCTTTATGACGCTATATACTCCTATGGACCCCTATGGACTCCTTTGTTTTGCCAGGTTCTTCTGTCTATGGGATTCTTCTGGCAAGATACTGGAGTCAGTAGCCATTTCCTTCTCTAGGGGATCTTCCCAGTGCAGGGATCAAACCTCACTCTTCTGCATTGTAGGCAAATTCTTTCTGTGCTGAGCCATCAAGGAAGACTAAACCTCATTCAAATTCCTCAGAGAGGTCTTGAGACCAGCCACCTCAGATACAGTGAGGGAGAGAGAGAGAGAAAGACAGGAAACCTGATGGAAAGATTCAGAGAGGTCACCAGTGCCAATGAGAAGAAAGCATGATAAAACAAAGGAGGTGCAGAATAGAGGTTTCCACTTTGTTAATGAAAAAGCATACTTTACTGGACATTCTTCCACTGGCAACAACTTTAAAAGTTGAATAAAATCCAAATGAAAAAGGGAGAGAAGTAAACGAAGGCCAAAAAGCAGGACAAGAGTATCCAAAATCCTGGCGAGAAGTGAAACACATGGAGGTGAGTCCTTGATTCTATACATTTTTCTCTAGAGATCTTTGCTGTTCTTTACACTATGGGATGATACATCCATCAGAAAGTAGAGGCATGGCAGCCTTGTGGCTGGACTGGGAAAATCTGGATTTCTTGGCTCCTAAGACAACCAAGGCTTTAGGAGCCAAGATGCTAAGGAAAAGTAGATACCTGCAAGATACCTACTAGTTTCTAAATCATTTTGAGTACATGAACAAGAAACCAAATTGTCAGAAACTGACAGACAGAGGCTAAAAAAAAGTATATATATCAACAGAACTCCATTTTCTCACTGGGCTTGGGAAAACCCTATTGTAAACCCTAGAATTTCAGCTATGGCGCAAAAATTGATGAGGTTACCTCAACATGTGAATTCATCCAAAAATCATTTCAATCTCCGATTGAGTCAAGGTGCTCTGCCCTGCAGTGTCACTTTCTATCAGAGAAAGTTGAATCCTCTGTGGGTAAATACATCATTATGTGTCTCTAGAAATGTTCCCTCTCCAGTATGAAGCTTCGGTGAAATTTCCCAGCGTGACCAGAGACAGAAAGAAGTAGCCAAATCCAACAGAAATAAAAAGAAAAATCAAAACAGCAGGCGGTATAAAAATCTGTTGTAAATCTAGCCTTTGACACTATTGGACATAGACGTTAACATAACTGTAACTCATAAGTCTAAGAAAATATTTTTAAGATGGAAAATTCAGTAATATAACTAAACTGTATTAGGAAAATTAGTAGTATGGAAAAACTTTAATAAAAGAAAAAAAAATGGCATGAGACATGTGGGTTTGCCCAACACATAATATTCTAGCATTTCTACCTAATCCAGGGTGGGAGAAAACACAATAAATTGCACTACATATTAATTTCTACATTAAAATCAAACATCTCCTCAGTAGTTATTGCCCCAAGTAATGTCTTTCTCATCCACTGGGAGGCAGTGAAGGATGGAATAGGTAAGTTTGGGGAGGGAAGTCAGAACAGTTTTTGCAAAGCTTGCACACAAGACTTCAGTTTCTACATTTTTGAGGTTGAAGTCACACTATTTATGTTTACTTTTATCATGATATGAAAAGTATNACCCCAAGTAATGTCCTTCTCATCCACTGGGAGGCAGTGAAGGATGAAATAGGTAAGTTTGGGGAGTGAAGTCAGAACAGTTTTTGCAAAGCTTGCACACAAGACTTCAGTTTCTACATTTTTGAGGTTGACGTCACACTATTTATGTTTACTTTTATCATGATATGAAAAGTATTACTGCCAAGTTAGCCCTTAAAATCCATCCACCAGCAAATCTGCCTATTCTTGGTGAGTAATATTGTCTTTCCTGTGTCCCCTTGGTGGATGACCCACAACCCCCCACCATTTCTCACTGCTTAACCACAGTCTGCTTGGACTTTATCCCATATGCCACACAGGGCTTCCCAGGTGGTGGTGGTGGTAAAGAACCCACCTGCCAATGCAGGAGACTTAAGAGACACAGGTTTGACCCTTGGATTGGGAACATGCCCTGGAGTAGGCATTGCAATCCACTTCACTATTCTTGCCAGGAAAATCCCATGGACAGAGGAGCCTGGCAGGCTACAGTCTGTGGGGTCACAAAAGTCGGACAGGGACATGACTGAACATGCACTCATCTGACACTCAGAAACCTTGCAACTATTGCCAGAAGGGAAGAAGATTCAGAGGTAGCTTCAGCTCTCCCTGCATGCTGTCCTAGCTCTGCATTTGTTTGGCCAAGAGAATGAAAAAATCAAAATGCAATTCTGAGAATCCTGCCTTGGGGCAGGAAGTGGGAAATATTCGAATCCAATACATTGGCTTTCAAATGGAGAAATATACACTTAAAAGAAGCAGTGAGGTCTGTTTTCTGTAGCCAGTTTTCTACCTGGAAATGCAAGCCCCCCAGGAGATCAGAAGTCTGACATTCCCAGAAAAAGGAAACTTGCTCCACAGGGAATCATAAGAGAAGCAATGACTTAGTGAATTAACACACACACAAATTCAGCAAACATGCACTGAGGAGTGAGGATAATTCTCTCAAACAAGTAACATACATGAAGCTAAAGAAGATTAAGGAAATATTGTAGCTTCTATTGCTTAAAAAGATTTTTTAAACAATCAGAACAGCTAAAAAGAATAAGAATCACATCAGACATTATTCCAAAACATTATCTCTGTGGGACAAAGAAATTAACATGGTGAAGAGCATTGGGTAAAATGCATTGGCTGTATTTGTCCTCTGACTATATCAATGTGTTTCCTGTTGTCTACAGATTCTAAAAACAGCTCAGGAATACAGATATCCATGAAGCTATCTTCCTAGACCATTTTGCAGAAAACTGAATGGTGTTCCATAATTGTCAAGTGATCTTTAAAAGAGTTTTATTTTTCACTTGAGAAAAATAACTACAGTTATTCATTTTTTTTCCCTTGGCATATAATCCGAATTTTATTGTAGTGGGATCTCCTGTTGTGTGTAATATTGGGAGTATGCAGGGTCTGTATCCAGGTATGGATGTGTTAGACCTTACGGTCTTTTTCCTAGGACTCGTCGCCCCAAAGATCACCGAGACTCGGGTTCGATGCAAACAGCAGGAGGATTTATTGGGCCGGCGCGCCGGGGTTCAGTCACCTCCAGGGAGGACCGAACCCCGAACAGTCATTACAGAGCAGTTTTTAAGCACAAAAACCACAAACAGGTACAGATAGGGTGGGGTCGGTCTGATTGGTGTGCAGGTCTTAATCCTTACAGGGATAGGCTTGTTCGTTATCAAGTTGAAACGGCTAGTCGGACCACATTTTGACGGTTAGCTGTTTCCTGGGAAAAACAATTTCCTGGAAAGTCCCTGAAGGAAAAATAACCCCTGAGAGAGCCTAAAAGGCCACATTCCATGAGATAAAAGACAACCCCCCGGGAAGCCCCTCATAGAGACAAAAGGCCACATTCCATGAGGTAAGAAAACAACTCCCCGGGAAGCCCCTGATAGAGCCAAAAGGCCACATTCCATGAGATAAGGACCTGCTCTCAAAGGTTTAGCAAAAATTTAACTTTTCCTCTCATTCCCCTCTTCTTCTTGTCCAGATTTCAATCTTGAAATCATAGACAGAGGTCTCCTTGGGGAAGTGCCGCATACTGTTGCCTCAGCATAAGTACTTGCACGGCACTTATTCGGTCCCTGATGAACGAGATTAATCAGTTGAGGATACAGGGTCCTATAGTTAGGAGGAGGAGTAAAATGCTTAATGGACCCATCAAAGTGGACATCAAGGCGGCAAACCACGGGGTTTTGTTGAACCAGGACTCAAACCATCCTTGGGTGTTTTCCCTTTCTCTCTGCCTATTTGCCAATCTTTCTCTTAACTTATTCATGGAGTCAGTGATGACCCCAGAGTGGTCTACGTAAAAACAGCATTCCTCCTTGAGAGCTGCACACACCCCTCCCTCTTTTAGGAACAGAAGATCTAGGCCTCTCTGGTTTTGCATTACCACTTCAGACAAAGAGGTTAGAGATTCTTTTAGTTTAGTAATAGAATCTTCCAGGACCCGAAGGTCAGCGTCTACGGCCTGCTGTAAAGTAGCATAATATTGGGGCTGTTGGATAAGGGTTGCTGTGCCAGTTCCAACTCCAGCCGCCACTCCAAGGCCCAAAAGGACTGCTAGAGTGAGAGTCACCGGCTCTCTTTTTACCCGGAGGCTGCCTTTATAGGCTTCTAAAAAGGACTCGTCGGAGTGGTAGAGGAGTCGTGGTACCAGCCGCACTAGAACACAGAAGTCAGTTGACTTATTAAATACTGCCATAGACACGCAGGGTGTAAGACCCATATTACACGCCCACCATCCATCTTCGGGGGAAGGAGGTAGCCAGTGGAGTTGAGGCTGTTTCTAGTGCTATTGCAATGGTGTGTCTGAGTCGGGGACAGGGAGCCTATACACAGTCCTTGCCCTGTTACAGCAGAGAGGGTGAGCTTGACTACCCCTTTCTGCTGCCACCGGCATCAACCAGGGGAATGGGAGTTATTTACCGTTCCTGTTATTCCTATAGCTTCATAGTAAGGCGGGGGAGCTGCGTAGCAGAGCCAGCAAGATCTGATGGCCTCCAGGTTGGTAGCATTCAGGACCTTGAAAGCATTGTTAACTAGAGTCAGCATTCTGTCCTGGGTTGAGGGCACATTACTAGGGGTTGTTACAGTTTCTGGGGCTGCCCCTTGACTCTCATTAGTGGGAGCTTGTCCCTGAGGAAGTAGGACGAGTTTAGGTCCGACGCCTATAGAGGGTGGAGACTCTATCTTTAGTCTAATGGTGAAGGTAAGGCCATCATCATAGCGTTCTTTATATAGGCGTAGACCCCATGAGTAACACTTTACCCACTCTGAACTCTTTTTTTCTTTTCCTCAGTCAGTGAATCTGATATGGAGTGGATGGCACCAGGTCCCACATTCAGGGAGGCTAGTCCAGCCGGGATTACCTTGGCTTCCAGTCTGGTGGTGGGTATAATTGGCCTTGACTGTAATAAGGTACCAGCGAGAAGACGGCCCCCAGTAAGTATCGCCAGTAGTCTTACAACCCCAGTGCCAACAATAGGACACATCTTTTCCCCCGCAATAGCTCAAAGCGTGATCCCGATGGAACCCCGGGCATACATTAAAGGGGAGTGCCCTCAACATACTCCTTCTATCTTTAGCGGCACAACCCCCCCAAGGATCCAGTCCCCACCTATCATGGGCGAGGGGTGTAGAGGGGGCTCTACTAAAGTCAGAGTATCCCTCGAGGTCCCAGCCCCTACTGCCAACTTACAGAGATCTGGGTAAAGGTCAGGCCACCAGGTGGACGGTGGAGTGACATTGGTACTGGACCATACGACATCTCCTACCTGTGAAACCACCTGCTATGTCAGTAGTTGAGGCTGATGGGGATTAAACAAGCTCACGGTTGGGAAAATCAGGAAGAGGGCTGCAAGCCCCAAGATCGGCAGAGTTTGAGTTTTAAGGGGTGGGAAGTACGGTGTGCCTTCCATCGAGGTGATTGTTCAGGAGCTGCCTTGACGTGGGAGGCGTGGATCCAGGATGAAATCCCGTCGACCTTGACAGCAGTAGGGGTGGTGAGCAAGACGATGTAGGGTCCCTTCCACCTGGGCTCAAGGTTTTGCTGTCGGTGTCGGCGGACGTAAACGGAGTCTCCCACTTGAAATGGGTGGGCTTTTCCTGGGGTGCCGGGTTGATAGGCTTTGGCGAGCTGGGTCCACACCTCTCTCTGAACCAGTTGGAGTCCTTGTAGCCTAGCACACAGATCACCGTTATTAAAGCTGCGAGGGTCGAATCCCTCCCTGAGAGACAGTATAGGGGGAGGTGCCCCATACAGGATCTCGAAAGGGGAGAAGCCAAAACAAGAGGGGGTGTTCCTCACTTGGAACAGGGCCAGGGGAAGGAGCACCGTCCAGTCAGTACCACCAGTCTCCAAGGACAATTTAGTTAGGGTCTCTTTTAGAGTCCTATTAATCCTTTCTACCTGTCCTGAACTCTGGGGTCTGTATGCACAATGTAATTTCCAATTGGTCCCCCAAAACTTAGCTTACCTCCTGGCTTACTTGGGCAGTAAAAGCTGGCCCATTATCTGACCCTAACATCTTTGGTGCCCCAAAGCATGGAAAGATTTCTTCTAAGATCTTTTTGGCCACCATGAGTGCATTTTCGTTCTTAGTGGGGAAAGCTTCCACCCACCCCGAGAAGGTATCCACAAAAACCAACAGATATTTGTTGCCATACCTTGCAGGACGTACCTCGGTGAAATCTACTTCCCAATAAGTCCCCGGCCGGTCTCCACGCAGCCGTTTACCTTGGCCTGTTTTGGCTGGCACTTACCTCTTGGCAGGGCCTGCAGTTCTGGACCACTTGTTCAGCCATTTTGAGAAGCCCTGGCACCTCATATCCTGTCTTATTAAAAAGGGAGACTAGCTTTTTAGCCCCCAGGTGAGTCCAATGGTGCATTTGCTCTAACATCTTTTTAGCCTCCTCTGTCTTCATAGCCTGTTTTCTTTTAGGCCGCAGAGAGGGGCTGTCCTCATCCTCGGAGCAAATGACCAGCAATTCTGGTATCTCGCCTTCTGTCGCCACTTCTCGTGTGACCCGGTCAGCCATGTTGTTTCCCTTTGTCACTGGGGACTGATTTTTCTGATGCCCGGGACAATGGATTATACTGACTTTCTCGGGTAGCATAAGGGCGGCTAGCAACGCCAGGATTTTATCTTTATTTTTAATTTCTTTACCAGCCGACGTAAGGAGCCCTCTTTGCTGATATATGGCCCCATGGACATGCGCAGTTGCGAAGGCATATCTACTATCAGTGTAGATGTTAACCTTTTTTCCTTGTGACAGTTCCAGAGCCTTTGTGAGGACAATCACCTCGGCTTTTTGGGCTGATGTCCCTTGAGGCAGGGCGGTCGCCCAGATTACATTGGTCCCATCTACCACTGCTGCCCCTGCCCGCCTCTTACCTTCTTCGAGGAAACTGCTTCCGTCCGTATACCATGCTACCTCGGCATCCCGGAGTGGCAGGTCGGAAAGATCTCTGCGGGTTCCATGGACCTCAGCCAGCACTTCCTGGCAGTTGTGCGTCACCTCGGATTGGCCGGGGTCTGGTAGCAGCGTGGCAGGGTTAAGTCCTGCAGCTGGTGTGAACTTTATTTGCTCAGAGTTCAGGAGCAGCGTCTGGTAGTGGGTCATCCTGGCGTTGGTCAGCCATCTCTCAGGAGGTTGACGAATCACACTCTCTAAGGTGTGAGGTGCCGTGACGACCAAGTTCTGCCCCAATGTCTGTCCGCATCCTTCACTAGAACCGCCACGGCCGCCACTATGCGCAAACAGTTGGACCAGCCGGCAGCTACAGGGTCCAGCTTTTTCGACAGGTATGCTACGGGGCGATTCCATGGCCCCAATCTCTGGGTGAGGACCCTCTTTGCAACGCCATTGTTTTCTACCACATAGAGATGAAACGGCTTGTTCACGTCTGGAAGTCCCAGGGCAGGAGCTGACAACAAGCCTTGCTTGATGTTGTCAAAAGCTTTTTGCTTGCTCTCTCCCCAGATGAAGGGTGTACTGCCCTTCGTCAAGGGGTACAAGGGGGCGGCCATCTCTGCGAACCCCGAAATCCAGAGCCTGCAGAATCCTGCAGTTCCCAGGAACTCTCTAACTTGTCGCGAATTCCTGGGGGCCGGTATCCTGGCCACAGCTTCCTTCCTGGCCTCTGAAAGCCATCGCTTCCCGTCCTTGATCTGGTACCCCAGGTAACTGACCTACTGCCAGCAGATCTGAGCCTTCTTGGCTGAAGCGCAGTAGCCGAGGGATCAGAGTTCGGTTAGCAGGTCTTCGGTCCCCTTCATGCACTCTTCTTTGGTGTCAGCGGCCAGGAGCAAGTCATCTACATTATTGAAGCAGAGTTACCTGGGGATTGGAGACACGGAAATGTGTGAGGTCCTGGTGGAGGGTTTCGTCAAAGATCGTTGGCGAGTTTTTAAATCCCTGTGGCAGCCTGGTCCATGTCAGCTGTCCAGAAAGTCCTGAAAGGGGATCTCTCCATTCAAAAGCAAAAATAGGCTGACTGACGGGGCTAAGTTTCAGACAGAAGAAGGCATCCTTTAAATATAAGACGGTGTACCACTTTTGGCTGGGGGAAAGTGTGCTCAGCAGGTTGTAGGGGTTGGGTACCGTGGGGTGTAGATCGGCCACCCGTTTGTTGACTTCTCTCAAATCCTGCACAGGCCAGTAGTTGCCTGTTCCGGGTCTGCGGACCAGGAGCAAAGGGGTGTTCCAGGCTGACTGGCACTTTATTAGTATTCCTAGTTTGAGGAGCCGCTGGATATGAGGGTGGATCCTGTCTCTGGCCTCTCTACTCATTGGGTACTGGCAGACAGATATGGGGGTAGAGGAGGCCTTGATTTCCACCACCACTGGGGGCTGGGAGACCGCCATCCCCATGCCTGAAACTTCAGCCCAGGCTAGAAGGATCTTAGCCATCCATTCCTGCATATCAGCGGCCTCAGGGGAGGGGCCTTCAAACAGCCTGTATTCATCCTCCAGCCTCAGCGTCAAAACCTGTAATGGCCTCCCCTTCCCGTCTGTCACCGTGGCACCTTCAGTGTGAAAATGGATCTGAGCTTCCACTTTCGTGAGCAAGTCCCGTTCTAATAAAGGGTAAGGGCATTCAGGGATCACGAAGAATGAGTGGGATACCCAGCCCACGCCGAGGTCCACTGTTCTTCGGGTAGTCCATGGGTATTGCCAATACCCTGTAGTGCCCTGCACCCAAGCCTTTTTTGTAGACAATGTCCCTTCTGATTGTAGCAGGACTGAATGTTGAGCTCCAGTGTCTACTAGGAACTGCATGGGCTTCCCCTCCCCCTTGAGAGTTACCCTAGGCTCGGGGAGGGGATCCGAGCCCCATCTCCCCTAGTCTTCTTCTTCGAGAGCTAGGATCTTATCTGGGGTGGAGGGCTTTCCCTTCTTCTTCTTGGGACAGTCTTTGAGCCAATGTCCCTTTTCCTTGCAGTAAGCACACTGGTTTTTATCCAGCGGTGGCCTAGTCCCTGCTTTGTTCCCTTTACGGTCTTTTTCCTCAGCTCTATCCCTCTCTCTCCCCTCTCTTATTACCGTGGCCAGAATTCTGGTCAAGTTTTTCTCTTGCCTCTTTTCTTTTTTTATTTCTCGTTCGTCTTGTTCTTTCCTTTTTCTCTCTTCTTTTTCTTCCTCAGTCTCCCTCTTATTGAATACTTTATCTGCTTCTCTAACCAGAGCCTGAAGGGAGAATCCCTGCAACCCATCTAGTCTCTGCAATTTCTTTTTAATATCTGAGGTTGACTGATCAATAAAAGCCATGGCTATTGTTGACCTATGCTCCTCAGATGTGGGATCATAGGGAGTGAATCGTTTAAATGCCTCCATCAATCTATCTAGAAACATGGTCGGTGACTCAGTGGATCCCTGAGTCACTTCTCTTACCTTGGCCAGATTTGTGGGGCGCCTTGCAGCCCCTCGGAGACCCGCCACCAGAGCCTGGCGATAGACCCTCAGGTGCTCCCTACATGCCAGGGAATTGTAGTCCCAGTTGGGTCTCGTCAGCGGAAAACCAGCATCTGTCTCATTGGGTAGTGCTGTGGGGTGCCCGTCGTCTCCTGGCACATTTTTCCAGGCCTCCAGCAATACCCGCTGCCTCTCCTCTGTTGTGAGGAGAGTCTGCAATAACTGTTGTCAGTCATCCCAAGTGGGCTGGTGTGAGAAAACAAGGGATTCTATTAGATAAGTTAGTGCTTGTGGGTTGTCGGAGAATGAGGGGTTATGAGTCTTCCAATTATAGAGGTCTGAGGTGGAGAACGGCCAATACTGGAGTGGCTGATTCCCGTGGTTATCGGGGGGGCCGTTCTCCCGGAGGGGGAGGACGGTAGATTCTGGGGTGGCTGCTCAGCGGCTTCACGTCCCCGCTGCTGGGCCCAACTCCCCCCTTCCAGGGCAGGCTCGGACGGTGAGGTTGGCTGAGCCGCTGGGGCCGCAGGGAGGGGCTGAGCTGCCAGGGCCGCAGGGAGGGAGCCCGGCGAGGAGGCCAATGCAGGCGGATAGGGTGGAGGGGGATCCAGGAGTAGAAGGTCAGCCTGGGTGTCCGGGTATATCTTTTTAGCAGGAGCTCTCGTTTTTTCTTTTTCCACCGCAGGCTTCAAGGCGAAAATCCCCGCAGCGGGTCCTGACGGCGTTCCTGTGGGAAGAACAAAGGGCCGGACCCACGCCGGGGGTGGGGGAGAGGACCAGGTCTTCCCATACTATAATATAGGGCACCTGGTCAGGATGCCCGTGGGGTCCGGGGGTGAAAACTACAGCTTTGACTTGGTTGACCTGTTCTAAAGAGAAAGCGCCTTCGGGTGGCCACCCTGTCTGAAAACTGGGCCACTCTGCTGAGCACAGGGTCTGCCACTTTCCCTTTTTTACTCCTACTGAAAGGTTATGGACCCTGGTCTTAACTTCAGCCCAATGATCTATAGTCAACGACAAGGGGGTTGTCACAGTTTGTCCCATCGTCAGGTCGTCACGGAAAAGACAGGTTAGGAAAGAGACAAACAGAACCCAGAGGAGTGACAGGAAGATAAGACAAAAACGGCTGCCACGAGTCTGTCCCAGAACAGAAAAGGCTACAGATGGGAACCGCGTCAGAGGCTCCGCCTGATTCGGATGAAGGGGGGTCGAATCGAGCCCTCCTTCCAGATTGACTTCCTGGGCGTCCCCAAGGATCGTCACAGAAAATTCAGATGAAGGGGGGTCGAATCGAGCCCTCCTTCCAGATCGACGTCCTGGACATCCCCAAGGATCGTCACAGACCTGCCGGCAGGTTTTCAGAGAATTCAGAGATGGACAGACGCGTGAGCGGAACCTTATTTCTGCTGCGGAGAGAGGATAGAAGAAGAAAGTCACTGAGGATAGCCACCAAAAAAAAAATCCCACCGGGAGTGGTGGAGGCCAGAAAGTTGGGCTTATGGTATGCTTTTGGAACTGTTTATGTGCCTGTGTTGTTGCACGGAAATTTTCTTGCTGGGGGCGGGCACCCTAGAGGTTTCTAGCCCGTTCCATGACCCCTTTATCCTGTCACAGGAATCTTCAAGTGGCAGGCGCCCTAATGGCCTTTAAGTGCCTGACCCGTGCCCACAGGAAAAACTTTAGGCTGCATCCTCAGTTGAGAAAGATTTGAGGGGAATTTCACCCGGTCGGGCTCTATTTACTGAGGCTCACTTGTTGCAGGGCCTTCGAAGTCCGCCAGAGAGTGGCCCTGGCCAGGACTTATCAATTGCCTCCACAACAGTTCGCCTGTTCACTGAAACTCCAAAAAAAAGAATCAAGGACAGATCAGAAAAGAAAAGGAGAAGGAGTGGAAGCAGAGCGAACACAGCAAGGACATAGAACAAAAGCTCGAGCGTACCTCCAAATCCGGGAGTCAGGGGGATCTGAGATGAGCGAGGGATATCCTAGATAAGCCCCCAGAATGTTAGACCTTACGGTCTTTTTCCTAGGACTCGTCGCCCCAAAGATCACCGAGACTCGGGTTCGATGCAAACAGCAGGAGNCAACAAAAGCTCGAGCGTACCTCCAAATCCGGGAGTCAGGGGGATCTGAGATGAGCGAGGGATATCCTGGATAAGCCCCCAGAATGTTAGACCTTACGGTCTTCTTCCTAGGACCCATTGCCCCAATGATCACCGAGACTCGGGTTCGATGCAAACAGCAGGAGGATTTATTGGGCCGGGGCGCCGGGGTTCAGTCACCTCCAGGGAGGACCGAACCCCGAACAGTCGTTACAGAGCAGTTTTTAAGCACAAAAACCACAAACAGGTACAGATAGGGTGGGGTCGGTCTGATTGGTGTGCAGGTCTTAATCCTTACAGGGATAGGCTTGTTCGTTATCAGGTTGAAACGGCTAGTCGGACCATATTTTGACGGTTAGCTGTTTCCTGGGAAAAACAATTTCCTGGGAAGTCCCCGAAGGAAAAATAACCCCTGAGAGAGCCTAAAAGGCCACATTCCGTGAGATAAAAGACAACCCCCCGGGAAGGCCCTCATAGAGCCAAAAGGCCACATTCCATGAGATAAGGACCTGCTCTCAAAGGTTTAGCAAAAATTTAACTTTTCCTCTCAGATGCAAAAGGACACGGTCCTTTTTCCCCAGGTCCCATAGCAGTCAAGCTGGGGTAGATTCATTCAATCACTGTCTTTACCTGAGGCTTTGTTCCTGCAGCCTGTGGTACAAAGATGAGAGATTTGGAGAGGGTAGTTAGGTAATTTTTTATCGACTTGTCCAGTATTGGTGCCCATTCATTGTAGAAATGTGCACAGCAAAAGTGCCATTCTCTCTGGAACTTTTAGGCGACAGGCTAGTTGTTAGGTTTTCTACTTCTTGCCTTTCTGTAGCTGATTTTTGTTGTTTATCAGCCTCCAAGATGATTCTTCCAGCCTTCAGTTAATTAATTTGTATTTTGAATTAAAGACATCATATTTTATATCTGTGGGTTTTATCCACAAATCATGAATAATACAGAAATAAATATCCATGGTACACAATTTTCATTGTATGAAAGGCTCAAAATAACAACTGAGTAACTGTTTCCCCCATTGCTAACTTAGTAGCTTCCTTTTTCAGGCGTAACACCTGTTACTGGAAATATTGAGTATTTGACTCCTTTACTTTGATTTTCCTGCATCCTTTCCAATTATGAGTTTACTGATCATGTTCATTGGTGGCACTATCAGTTGTTTGCCCAAGTGAACTGCTGATATACATTTTACAATAAATATTGATAAAATCAGAATTTTACCTATTATTCTACTTATTTCTTCTCTCAAAATAAAACGTTTTTGACATGACTCCATAACAACCCATACAACTACACTCATTCTTTTTCACAGTTGTATTATATTCCATTATATGAATTTGACCTCTAGTATTTTCAAAAAATTTAATAGATATTACCAAAATGAAAGGCAGCACCATTTTACATATAATCAAAAATAAATAAGAATGCCTAGTTCCTTTCATCATGATCAATATTATGTGTTATTGAAATTACTATCTATAAATCCTTGTTTATCATTATTTTAATTTGGCTTAACTTTGTTCTATTATTTTTAGTGAGTGATCTGGAACATTTATTTTCAGGTACAAATACTTTCTCATATTTTCTTACTGTCTGGTTCTGGTTATCATTATTTTATGAATTGGCATGCAAGTTTTCTATTTAAGAAAGAATTCATTCCATTGCATGTTCTCAGTGTGGTTAAAAAAAAAAAGTCAAGTTGTTGTTTATCACTTGACTTTGTTTTTGTAATTCATTTTTTCTATAAAGAAATATATTTAATTTTTAATGTTTAACATATCAAAATATTTTCTTTTAGGATTTTGAAATATATGACTTGTTTATAAGCCTCCTATTTTCTTGTACATTTTCTTTTATTATTGTAATGCTTTCATTTTAATTGAAATATTTTATTCAACAACAATTTATTTTGGTATAAATCTTGAGGTAGACATCCAAGAATTTTATTTTAAGTGAGAAGTTAACTAACTGATTTATTGAATATCCCATCTTTTAGCCATGTCTTAGCAAATCTACTTTTGTATTAAATATGCATATGAATATATATTCAAACTCTAGTTTTTTAATTCATTTTTCAACATTTTGTACTTAAATATTAAGCTATTTTACTTATTTGCTGTGTGTTAATTTAGACTCCAAAATTTTTTAAGAACCTTCAGTTCAGTGCAGTTTAGTAGCTCAGTCGTGTCCGACTCTTTGTGACCCCGTGAATCACAGCACGCCAGGCCTCCCTGTCCATCACCATCTCCTGGAGTTCACTCAGACTCACAGAGTCCGTGATGCCATCCAGCCATCTCATCCTCGGTTGTCACTTTCTCCTCCTGGCCCCAATCCCTCCCAGCATCAGAGTCTTTTCCAATGAGTCAACTCTTCTCATGAAGTGGCCAAAGTACTGGAGTTTTAGCTTAAGCATCATTCCTTCCAAAGAAATCACAGGGTTGATATCCTTTAGAATGGACTGGTTGGATCTCTTTGCAGTCTAAGGGATCTTGTCCAACACCACAGTTCAAAAGCATCAGTTCTTCGGCGCTCAGCCTTCTTCACAGTCCAACTCTCACATCCATAATGACCACAGGAAAAACCATAGCCTTGACTAGACGGACCTTAGTCGGCAAAGTAATTGTCTCTGTTTTTGAATATACTATCTAGGTTGATCATAACTTTTCTTCCAAGGAGTAAGTGTCTTTTAATTTCATGGCTGCAGTCACCATCTGCAGTGATTTTGGAGCCCCCCAAAAATAAAGTCTGACACTGTTTCCCCATCTGTTTCCCATGAAGTGATGGGAACTGATGCCATGATCTTCGTTTTCTGAATGTTGAGCTTTAAGTCAACTTTTTCACTCTCCTCTTTCACGTTCATCAGGAGGTTTTTTAGGTCCTCTTCACTTTTTGCCATAAGGATAGTGTCATCTGCATATCTGAGGTTATTGATATTTCTCCCAGCAATCTTGATTCCAGCTTGTGTTTC
>SJYW01026281.1:364409-382553 GCA_006410735.1 Raphicerus campestris
TGTGTGTGTGTGTGTGTGTGTCTATATATACATATATAAAATAATTCACTTGGTAAAGAATTTGCCTGCAATGAGGGAGAACTGGGTTCAATCCCTGGGTCAGGAAGATCCCCTGGAGAAGGGAAAGGCTATTCACTTCAGTAGTCTGGCCTGGAGAATTCCATGGACTGTATAGTCCATAGCGTTGTACAGAGTTAGATACAACTGAGCAACTTTCACTTTCACATATATGTATATATATATATACATTCACTATACTGACACTTACAACTTCTATTTAGAAATAACACAAGACCATTCTGCTCATATTCTGTTAATCAATGTTAATCACTTGGTGAAGCTTGACATCAAAATGTCAGAAAGTAATATTCTTCCCCAGGAGGCATTTTAATTTGCCTTTTCTTGAGTAATAAATGTCTGAAGACTGTTCCAGGTGCTTATTACACTTTTAGTCTCCCTTAACATAATATCCTTGTACAGTCGTTTGCTCATTTCTCTCTTTAATTTTGTTGTTTTAATATTATTGATTTATAGAAATTGGCAGTTGTTTTCAACTGAAAGTTTTATGTGATGCAATTTTTTTCTTCAAGATTGCAGCTTGCATTTTCATTCTTTGTATTATTGTTAATCCCACACACAGCACAGCAGTCCTTTATTTAGTGTGGTTTAATTCATCAAAAAATCCCATTACTTGTGTTTCATGTGTTTTTTTTTTTTTTTTTTTTAAGGATTGAAAAATGTGCGCAGTCTCTCAGTAATGTTTGACTCTTTGCAACCCCATGGGCTGTATGTAGCCTGTCAGGTTCCTCTGTCCATGGAATTCTCCAGGCAAGAATACTGTAGTGGGTTCCCATTCCCTTCCCCAGGGGATCTTCTCAACCCAGAGTTTAAACCCAGATCTCCTGCACTGTGAACAGATTCTTTTCCACCTGAAATACCAGAAGAACCCAAACCATAGCACATATGCCATTACTTTTAATAACTTACCTGATATAAAAATATGGTCCTAGGAAATTATCTGTTATTGATAATTGTTATTGTTATCTGTTTTGATATGAGCTAAATTAAACCCCTAAGGTTTATCTCATTTCTACTCAAATACTGTGAGGTAGGTTTATTGCTCAAAACGAGGAAGCCAGTGTTTAAAGAGAGTAAGTGCCTTTCCAAATGTCTATGGCTATTCAGTGGTCTGTGGTATTGTGAGTATTCAATCTTGTTGAGATAATGAAAGAGAGCCTCCCCTGCAAAAACAGTCTTGGCACCAGTCTGTAAGGGACAGGGGCAGAAGCAGAGAATGACCTTGTTACTTGGTTAATGATTTCTTCACCTTAGTCCCTGAAAGTATAATTGAAATCATCATTTGCTCCCAAGAGAGTCAGACATGGGTCTTACTATTTTTAATGCCCTGGCTCTTTGAAGCCAAGAAGCAAATGATTCTTTCTGTCTCCCCAAATTCAGATCTATGATTAAAAAGATAAGTTGGGACGTGCATGAAATATGACTCAGGAGACCTGCATTTCAGAAAAAAAAAAAAACACCCTGATTTAAAAATGAATAGAAGACCTTAATAGACACATTTCCAAAGAAAACAGACAGATGGCCAACAGACACATGACAGATGCTCAAAATCACTAATCATCAGGAAAATGCAAATCAAAACTAAAATGAAATATAACCTCACAAATGTCAGCATGGCTAGCCTCAAAAAGACAAGGCATAGCAAGTGCTGGTGAGAATGTGGAGAAGAGGGAACACTTCTTCACTGTTGATGGGGATGCAAAATGTTGCAGCCACTATGGAAAACAGTGAAGAGGTTCCTCAAAATATTAAAGATAGAACAATCATTCAGTCTAGCAATCCACTTCTGGGTATTTACCTGGAGAAACAAAACAACAGTTAATGATGGAATCCCTAGAAATCTAACTCTTTAGTTCAGAGGTATGAGAAATAACCAATGTAAGCTGAGAGACTGTGAAGAGACGACATATGGAAGCTGTTTATCAAATATATTATTAAATAAACTATTGGAAAAGTCCCCACCATAGTATAAAAAAATGACAAAGAGTAAAACCACTAGTGCCTCAACCACTAACACCAAAGAAGCAGAAGTTGAAGGTTCTATGATGACATACAAAATTGTATAGAACTAACACCAAAAGAAAGCTGTCCTAGTCATCATAGAGTACTGGAATGCAAAAGTAGGAAGTCAAGAGATACCTGGGATAACAGATAAATTTGGCCTTGGAGTACAAAATTAAGCAGGGCAAAGGTCAACAGTTTTGTCCAGAGAACCAACTAACATAGCAAACACCCAGTTTGAACAACACAAGAGATGACTCCACACGTGGACATCACCAGATGGTCAATATCAAAAGCAGATTGGTTATATTCTTTGTAGCCAAAGATGGAGAAGCACTATACAGTCAGTAAAATAAATAAATAAATAAAAGACCAGGAGCTGAGTGTGGCTCAAATCATGAATTCTTTTATTATCAAATTCAGACTTACATTGAAAAAAGTTGGGAAAACCACTAGACCATTCAGCTATGACATAAATCAACTCCCTCACGACTATACAGTGGAAGTGACAAAAAGATTCAAGGTATTAGATCTGATAGATACAGTGCCTGAAGAACTATGGAAGGAGGTTCACAACACTGTACAGGAGGCAATGCTCAAGACCATCCCCAAGAAAAAGAAATGCAAAAAGGCAAATTGGCTGTCTGAGGAGGGCTTACAAATGCTAAGAAATAAAGAGAAATGAAAAGCAAAGGAGAAAAGAAGATATCCACGTGAATGCAGAATTCCAAAGAATAGCCTTCTAAGAGATAAGAGAAGAGATAATAAAGCCTTCCTGTGTTGAAGAGATAAGAAAGTCTTCCTAAGTGTTGAATTCAAAGAAATAAAATAAAACAATAGAATGGGAGACACTAGAGATCTCTTCAAGAAAATTAGAGTTACCAAGTGAACATTTCATGCAAAGATGGGCACAATAAAGAACAGAAATGATATGGACCTAATAGAAGCAGAAGATATTAAGAAGAGGTATGGATCTAACAGAAGCAGAAGATATTAAGAAAAGGTGGCAAAAATACACAGAACTATAGAAGAAAGATCTTCATGATCCAGATAAACACAATGGTGTGATCATTCACCTAGAGCCAAACATCTTTAAATAGGAAGTCAAGTGGGCCTTAGGAAGCATTGCTACAAAAAAACTTGTGGGGGGATGGAATTCCAGTTGACCTATTTCAAATCTTAAAAGATGATGCTGCTAAAGAACTGCACTCAATCTACCAGCAAAATTGGAAAACTCAGCAGTGGCTATAGGACTGGAAATGGTCAGTTTTCATTCCAATTACAAATAAAGGCAATGCCAAGAATGTTGAAACTACTGTACAATTGCACTCATCTCACATGCTAGAAAAGTAATGCTCAAAATTCTCCAAGCCAGGCTTCAACAGTACCTGAACCGAGTACTTCCAGATGTTCAATCTGGATTTATAAAAGGCAGCGGAACCAGAAATCAACTGCCAACACCTGCTGGATCATAGAGAAAGGAAAATAATTCCAGAACCATATCTGCTTCTACTTCATTGACTATGCTAAAGCCTTTGACTGTGTGGATCACAACAAACTGTGGGAAATTCTGAAAGAGTTGGAAATACCAAACCACCTGACCTACTTCCTGAGAAATCTGTATGCAGGTCAAGAAGCAATAGTTGAAACTGGACATGGAAAGACAGACTGGTTCCAAATTGGGAAAGGAGTACATCAAAGATGTATCTTTTCACCCTGCTTATTTAACTTATATGCAGAGTGCATCATGCAAAATGCCAGACCAGAAGAAGCACAAGCTAGAATCAAGATTGCCAGATGAAATATCAATAACCTCAGATATGCACATGACTGCACACTTAGAGCAGAAAATAAAGAGGAACTTAAGAGCCTCTTCACTGTGAAGAAAGCTGAGCACTGAAGAATTGATGCTTTTGAACTGTGGTGTTGGAGAAGATTCTTGAGAGTCCCTTGAACTGCAAGGAGATCCAACCAGTCCATCCTAGAGGAGATCAGTCCTGGGTGTTCTTTGGAAGGACTGATGCTAAAGCTGAAAGTCCAATACTTTGACCACCTCATGTGAAGAGTTGACTCATTGGAAAAGACTCTGATGCTGGTAGGGGTTGGGGGCAGGAGGAGAAGGGGATGACAGAGGATGAGATGGCTGGATGGCATCACCGACTTGAGGAACATGAGTTTGAGTGAACTCTGGAAGTTGGTGATGGACAGGGAGACCTGGCATGCTGTGATTCATGGGGTCGCAAAGAGTCGGACACGACTGAGCGACTGAAGTGACTGACTGACTGAAAAGGACTCTTGATGAAAGTGAAAGAGAACAGTGACAAGAGTGGTTTAAATCTCAACATTCGAAAAGCAAAGATCATGGCATGCGGTCCCATCCCTTCATGGCAAATAGATGGGGAAACAATGGAAACAGTGAGAGACTTTATTTTCTTGGGCTCCAAAATCAGTGCAGAAGGTGACTGCAGCCATGAAATTAAAAGATACTTGCTCCTTTGAAGAAAAGCTATAACAAACCTAGATAGCACATTAAAATGCAGGAATGCTACCCTGCTGAATAAGGTCTGTATATTCAATGCTACTGTTTTTTCATTAATCATGTATGGGCATGAGAATTGGATCATAAAGAAAGCTGACTGCCCAAGAATTGATGCTTTTGAACTGTGGTGTTGGAGAAGACTCTTGAGAGTCCCTTGGACAGCAAGGAGATCAAACCAATCAAGTCTAAAGGAAATCAGTCCTGAATATTCATTGGAAGGACTGATAATGAATCTGAAACTGCAATACTATGGCCCCCTATGCGAAAAACTGTCTCATTAGAAAAGACCCTGATGCTGGGGAAAACTGAAGGCAGGAGAAGAAGGGGACAGCAGAAGATGGGATGCTTGGATGGAATCACTGACTCAATGGACATGAGTTTGATCAAGCTCTAAGAGTTGATGATGGACATGGAAGCCTACCGTGTTGCAGACCATNGCTGGGGAAAACTGAAGGCAGGAGGAGAAGGGGACAGCAGAAGATGGGATGCTTGGATGGAATCACTGACTCAATGGACATGAGTTTGATCAAACTCTAAGAGTTGATGATGGACATGGAAGCCTACCGTGCTGCAGACCGTGGGGTCACAAAGAGTCAGACATGACTGAGTGACTGATCTGAACTGAAATAGTAGAACAAAAAAATAATACTATGTTTAATTTAATAAACATCCACATCAATGTGCATTGTAGCAGTATTAACAATAGCCATGATATGGAAATAATTTGAGATCCCATCAATAGATGAGTGGATAAAGAAGATATGGATTTCCCAGATGGCGCTAGTGGTTAAAAACCTGCCTGCCAGTGCAGGAGAGGCAAGAAACTTAGCTTTCATCCCTGGGTTCAGAAGATCCTCTGGAAGAGGACAAGGAGACTCACTCCAGTATTCTTGCCTGGAGAATCTCATGGACAGAAGAGCCTGGTGGAGTACAGTCCACAGAGTCACAAAGAGTTGGACACAGCTGAAGTGATTTAGCATGCATACAAATGATTCTATTCATCCATAAAAAGAAAACTTGCTCTTTGTGAGAATATGAGTGGATCTATAGTGTATCATGCTATGAGTGAAATAAATTAGAGAAATACAAATATGACTCACTTTTATATGAAATATCAAAAGAAAATGATAAATGAAAACAAATTCATTTATAGAGCATACAGTGGTTACCAGAGGTAGTAAGCATGGGCAAAATAGGTGAAGGCGATTAAACAATACAAACTTCTAGTTAGAAAATAAATAATCCACACAGATGTAGTATACTGCACAAAAACTATAGCCCATAATATTGTAATAACTTTAATGGTGACGATGGTTACTAGACTTATTATGTTTGTCATTTTGTATCAGATTGAATAACTATATAGTGTACCTGAAGGAAACATGGTACTGTTGGTCAACTATATTTCAAAAAAAACTTGTAGAAAAATAAAAATACAACTTTTGTTTTTCCTAATAAGAATTAGGAAGACTCTACCCCCTCCAATTATGTGATCTTGGGAAAGTAGGCAACTTTCATGGAAACATTATGAGTAATGAACTAGCAGTGTGCGTAAAACCAAGAAGATGAACAATACATTACAGATTTAGTCATTATTTTATTTTAGTTAAACGGCACTGTCTTATTATCTAGCAAAGACATGAAGACCATGGACATGGGAATCAGAATTGAATTCAGATCTAGTTTTTATCACATAGTATCTACATGAGGAGGCTCATTACACAATCAATCTGAGCCCCAGGTTTTCTTATGGAAAATAGATTTAAGTGTTATTCTTAAATCTTAGGATTGCTGGAAGGTAAAATGTGCATGATGTAAGTACCTAGCAAATAATAAAGCTTAAACAGTTAATGTTTTATATTCTTATGTGAGATTTGGTTATATTTAATATTTTTAATATATTTTTAATATTTAGAAAACATACTGATTCACTATTAACTTTCCACTATTCCCAAATTCAAAAGTCATGGAAAGTTATTTCTTTGTGTGTGTCTGAGTGTGATCTTCATAAACCTGTGTAAAGCCACATCATGTTAAAAATTCTCTAATATAAAGGAAAATAATGATAAAAGCCGAAGGGCAGACACAGGGATCAACTAGGGCTCTATAAAAAGCCTGTTCCTGCCTCCCACAGAGCAATTGACTTTTCTCGGAGTTATCCTTCACGGTATAACCGTGTCACCTTCAAACAGTGCAATCCATAAACACATAAACAAAGAAGTTAGGTGCATGCCTAAGAGATTCAATTCTTCATTTTTCTCAAACTCTAAAAGAAGTGGTATGGATTTTGCTAAAAAGATTATAGATGGACTTTTAAAGACCCTATAAGCTTGGATTAGTACAGCAGTATTCTCCAAAGAAAGAAGAAAAACAAAGAGAATTTGAATCCAATGAGGGATTTTTTTTGGAAACCACACCTCAAGTATANTTCTTCATTTTTCTCAAACTCTAAAAGAAGTGGTATGGATTTTGCTAAAAAGATTATAGATGGACTTTTAAAGACCCTATAAGCTTGGATTAGTACAGCAGTATTCTCCAAAGAAAGAAGAAAAACAAAGAGAATTTGAATCCAATGAGGGATTTTTTTTTGGAAACCACACCTCAAGTATATCTGAAAGAATATATTCTTTTTTAAAAAAAATTCATTTTATTATTATCATTATTTTTTACTTTACAATATTGTATTGGTTTTGTCATACACCAACATGAATCTGCCACGAGTGTACACATGTTCTCAATCCTGAACCTCCTCCCACCTCCCTCCCCATCTGGGTCATCCCAGTGCACCAGCCCCAAGCATCCTGTATTCTGCATAGAACCTAGACTGGTGATTCATTTCTTACATGATAGTATACATGTTTCAATGCCAGTCTCCCAAGTCATTCCACCCTCTCCCTCTCCCACAGAGTCCAAAAGCCTGTTCTATACATCTGTGCCTCTGTTGCTGTCCCACATACAGTGTTATAGTTACCATCTTTCTAAATTCCATATATATGCATTAGTATTGGTGTTTTTCTTTCTGGCTTACTTCNACCATAGCCTTGACTAGATGGACTTTTGTTGTCAGAGTAATGTCTCTGCTTTTGAATATGCTATCTATGTTGATCATAACTTTCCTTCCAAGGAGATGTGTATAAGAGACAGGTATTGGTGTTTTTCTTTCTGGCTTACTTCACTCTGTATAATCGGCTCCAGTTTCATCCACCTCATTAGAACTGAGATAAGCTGAATAATACTCCATTGTGTATATGTACCACAGCTTTCTTATCCATTCATCTGCTGACGGACATCGAGGTTCTTGATGACTATAGCACAATATCTTAAAGTAAAAGCATTTAAGTGGAATTTAAATTCAAGTAATTCAATTTCAAGAGCTCTGATCTGCTTTTAGAAGAAAAAACCAATATGTTTTATATTTTTTATTTTGCTATATACTTTCAACAAACAACTTTCTATTGAAAATCTACTATGTGCTTAAAAACCTGAGTGGATGATGACAATATAAAACAAATACTGTATGATATCAGTTAAATGTGTAATCTAAGAAAGCCAAACCTATAAAAACAGACAGCAAGATGTTGATTACCACAGGCTGGTGGGTGGGGAAATAGGAGAGAGGTTTAAGGGGACAGACTTGCAGCTAGGAGCAAATAAGTCCTAGCAACTGAATGCATATTATAGTAAATATAGACAACAATATTTATTATAATCATCAGACTTGCTAACTATTAGTATCACTACAGTGGCAATCATATTATATATCNCTCTTATACACATCTTTAAGGGGACAGACTTGCAGCTAGGAGCAAATAAGTCCTAGCAACTGAATGCATATTATAGTAAATATAGACAACAATATTTATTATAATCATCAGACTTGCTAACTATTAGTATCACTACAGTGGCAATCATATTATATATCAAATCAATATGATGTACACCTTAAATGTACATAATGTTACATTTCAGTTAAGATATGAAGAATATATAATTTAGAGGACCAGATTTGAAGGATGGAGAAGAAATAATAAACATAAAATTTATGGCAATGATAAAATCTCATTAATAAATACTATAATTTGGCTCAGGTACTATACTAGTCCTAGTACTCAGTACTGTGCTTGTGATTGGTGGGCTTTGTCTCATTGAACCTTCATCAGACTTATCTCTGGCTTAGTATTTGACACTACATAGTGGCCCAAGCAGTGTCAGACTTTATTTTTTTGGACTCCAAAATCACTGAAGATGGTGATTGCAGCCATTAAATAAAAAGACACTTACTCCTTGGAAGGAAAGTTATGATCAACATAGATAGCATATTCAAAAGCAGAGACATTACTCTGACAACAAAAGTCCATCTAGTCAAGGCTATGGTTTTTCCAGTGGTCATGTATGGTTGTGAGAGTTGGACTATGAAGAAAGCTGAGCCCCGAAGAATTGATGCTTTTGAACTGTGGTGTTGGAGAAGACTTTTGAGAGTCTCTTGGACTGAAAGGAGGTCCAACCAGTCCATTCTAAAGGAGATCAGTCTTGGGTGTTCTTTGGAAGGACTGATGATAAAGCTGAAACTCCAATAATTTGGCCACCTCATGCAAAGAGTTAACTCATTGGAAAAGACCTTGACGCTGGAAGGGATTGGGGGCAGGAGGAGAAGGGGATGACAGAGAATGAGACGGCTGGATGGCATCACCAACTTGATGAACATGAATTTGAGTGAACTCCAGGAGTTGGTGATGGATAGGGAGGCCTGGCGTGCTGTGATTCATGGGGTTACAAAGAGTTGAACACGACTGAGCAACTGAACTGAACTGAACTGAACTGAACTGAAGTGGTCCAAGCAACATTTTTGAACATCATTATTGCTTCTTTCTTTCAACATTCTTAAACTTTGATTCATCAAATTCTACTAATAATCACCCTTAAACATCTTTCTAGTTATCAAAATCATTTCCATCTTCATTGCCACACTATTACACCTACCACCAACCTCCAGTACAACATAATAGCTCACTGACATTTTATGTGGTCCCTATTCTTCACTTCTCTCTGTATCTACAGTTTTGCCATGGCCTCATGGTGAGCTGAATGTATTTCTTCACTCCTTTACATTGTCTTTGCCCATGTAACTTGGTTTCACCACTGTGGTGTGGAATAAAGTAGCCTTAAGACAGTATTATCTAATATAACTTTCAGTGATGATGCAAATATGCATTACCTGTACTGTTTAAAACCATGTTAGTATCATTATTTTTTTTATTTCACACATATGTGTTATTATATTTTGTTTGTTTTCTTTTTCTGACTTGTTTCACTCTGTATGACAAACTCTAGGTCCATCCCTCTCTATAAATAACCCAATTTTGTTTCTCTTTATGGCTGAGTAACGTTCCATTGTATATAGGTACCACATCTTCTTTATCCATTCATCTCTTGGTAGACATTTAGATTGCTTCTGCATGCTGGCTACTGTAAAGAACGCTGCAATGAACATTGAGGTGCATATGTATTTTTAAATTATGGCTTTCTCAGCGTGTATGTACAGTGGTGGATTTTCCCAGTCATATGATAGTTTTATCTTTAGTTTTTTAAAAGGAATCTCAGTGTTCTGTGATGAGTTAGATGGGTGAAATTGTAGGGAGGAGGAAGGTCCCCAAGGGAGGGGATAATGTAAATATACACCGGATTCACTTCGTTGTACAGCAGAAACTAACACAACACTGTAAAGCAACCAACACCAATAAAAATAATTTTAAAAATATTAGTGACATGTAGGATTTGAGCACTCGAAATGTGTCTTTTATAAAATCAGGAATTATTGCTTAGTGTTGTTTAACTTTAATCAAAGCAAGCTTAAATGGCTACGTATAGTGAGCGGCTACAAAGGTCCATCTAGTCAAAGCTATGGTTTTTCCAGTAGTCATGTAGGGATGTGAGAGTTGGACTAGAAAGGAAGTTGAGCACTGAAGAATTGATTATTTTGAACTGTGGTGTTGGAGGAGACTCTTGAGAGTCCATTGGACTGCAAGGAGATGCAACCAGTCCATCCTAAAGGAAGTTAGTCCTGAATATTTGCAAAGAGTCAGACACAATTGAGCAACTGAACTGAACTGAACTGAACCATTGGAAGAACTGATGCTGAAGCTGAAGCTCTGGTACTTTGGCCACCTGATGTGAAAAACTGACTCATTTGAAAAGACCCTGATGCTGGGAAAGATTGAAGGCAGGAAAAGAAGGGGATGACAGAGGGTGAGATGGTTTTGGATGGCATCACTCACTCAATGCACATGAGTTTGAGTAAGCTCCAGGAGTTAGTGATGGACAGGGAATCTTTGTGTGCTGCAGTCCATGGGGTCACAAAGAGTAGGATACTTCTGAGCAACTGAACTGAACTGATCTGAACCATATGTAAAGTACAGGACAATACAGCTTTGCAAGCTTTCACAGATTTCTGTTTTTTCTCTAGAAACTCTGCTGTTTCTATGAAATACACAGGCTCAGCTCACCCACTGGTCAAAAGAAAAACATGAGACACACAGAGTAAAGCAATTCTTGCTGAGCCCAGTCTAAAGCTGACCTTCAACTGACTTGAAGCTACATAAAATAGATGTATTGTTGTTTTAAGCCACCAAGCATTGGATGATTTGTTATGCATCAAGCTAACTGATACAGCATGTGTTGATGCTTACTTCTCTGTACGTTGCAATCAATGTGGGTCTTACACAACCAAAAATCTAGTTTTGCTACTTGCTCCTTATCATCCTTCAGGGCTTCCTTCTGTCATAGCAAAATGTAAACTTCTTAGTATGAGTTCCAGGATTCTTGCTAATTGTTCCTTTACTTCATTCAGCAATCCTATATTATTTCCTGCATCTTATTATTTTTTTTGTGTGTAATTTTTATTTTATCTATTTATTAATTTTTTTTTTTTTTTTACTTTACAATATTGTATGGGTTTTGCCATACATCAACATGAATCCACCATGGGTGTACACATGCTTCCCATCCTGAACTCCCCTCCCACCTCCTTCTCTGTACCATCCCTCTGGGTCATCCCAGTGCACCAGCCCCAAGCATTCCTGCATCTTAAAAGCCATGATTTCAAGATGGTTTTAGAAAAGGCAGAGGAACCAGAGATCAAATTGCCAACATCTGCTGGAACATCGAAAGAGCAAGAGAGTTCCAGATAAACATCTATTTCTGTTTTTTGACTATGCCAAAGCCTTTGACTGTGTGAATNGGCAAGAACACTGGAGTAGGTTGCCATTTCCTTCTCCAATGCATGAAAGTGAAAAGTGAAAGTGAAATCGCTCAGTCATATCTGAGCCCACCAGGCTCCTCCATCCTGGGATTGTCCAGGCAAGAGTACTGGAGTGGGGTGCCGTTGCCTTCTCCGGCTGCCCTGCACTATGTACATTTAATGTTTTATGCCATGAATTTTTGTTGTTGATGTTTCTCCTTCTGCTCAGAATGAGTGTCTTCTTCTAACAGATTGATTCTAAAATAGTGTGTTTGTCTCTCTGCTCCAATAGACTAAGTTCCACAAGGAGCAGAAAAATCTGTTAATTCTTTATGGTACTCTCAATTCCTAGTATGCTGCTTAGCACATTCTAAATGTTCAATGAGCAGATGATGTAGTGAAATTAATGGAACTGAAGGATGTAGTGGCTTTGCTCACATATCAGCATCATTTTTTTTTGTTTCTGAAAACCCTTGAGGGCACTGATCCTATGGCACTCATGCTACATCAGTTGGATCTAACATATATAGGCTTTCAGTAAATATTTAATAAATTCATGAGTAAAAGTATGCGTGAGAAAAATCTGATCTCTACTCTAGAAGTTTAAAGGGCCCAATGAGTAGTATGATTTGAATAAGACCCTGCAGGCCATTCCTTGCATATTATTTGCATTCTATTGTAGATGGGATTTTAGGAAATCAGTTCAGTGTCAAAACACCTAACAAGTGTAACTTTTCTAAGGCAGCCAACTATTAACAGTTNAAAGGGCCCAATGAGTAGTATGATTTGAATAAGACCCTGCAGGCCATTCCTTGCATATTATTTGCATTCTATTGTAGATGGGATTTTAGGAAATCAGTTCAGTGTCAAAACACCTAACAAGTGTAACTTTTCTAAGGCAGCCAACTATTAACAGTTTATTTTCTTCCCCTTTACAGTCACCTTCTGTGAAGACAATACTCTCTACTCTTAAAAGATATGAAAATTTCCTTAAAACATGCAATCTCTACTGTCCTTATAAAGGGGAAATTTTGTCTTCTCTAGGAAAAATATTTGACAGGTTGTTTGGATTACAACTGAAGCTGAACAAAAAGGTTACTATGGACAATGAGTCATTTTCCTAGTAAAGGAGTGAAGTAGGTATATTATTTTCCTCACATATATCCCTCAATGTCAAAAAATAAAGCTCTATTGGGTAAATTGCATCCTGGAAAATGGTAGAGAATTTTTGAAGCTATTTAAAGATCTTAGTTCCTAGATCTTAGACATTTATATCTATCCACACTATTACCCACATTTATTTTAATATGTAATGGGATATGTACTTCTTCAGACCTATCACATAAACGCTCATGAAACTAGCAAATTAATTTTTGACTTTAAAATGTTTATAGGTGCATATACATACATGTATGTATACATATGTATGAATGTATATATAGTCATGCATATGTATATATACATTCATACATATATATGGGAATTTCCCTGGTGGCTCAGATGATAAAGAATCTGCCTGCAATGTGGGAGACCCAGGTTCAATCCCTGNGACCCCATTGACTGCAGCTCAACAGGCTCCCCCACCTCTGGGATTGTCCAGGCAAGAACACTGGAGTAGGTTGCCATTTCCTTCTCCAATGCATGAAAGTGAAAAGTGAAAGTGAAATCGCTCAGTCATATCTGAGCCCACCAGGCTCCTCCATCCTGGGATTGTCCAGGCAAGAGTACTGGAGTGGGGTGCCGTTGCCTTCTCCGGCTGCCCTGCACTATGTACATTTAATGTTTTATGCCATGAATTTTTGTTGTTGATGTTTCTCCTTCTGCTCAGAATGAGTGTCTTCTTCTAACAGATTGATTCTAAAATAGTGTGTTTGTCTCTCTGCTCCAATAGACTAAGTTCCACAAGGAGCAGAAAAATCTGTTAATTCTTTATGGTACTCTCAATTCCTAGTATGCTGCTTAGCACATTCTAAATGTTCAATGAGCAGGTGATGTAGTGAAATTAATGGAACTGAAGGATGTAGTGGCTTTGCTCACATATCAGCATCATTTTTTTTTGTTTCTGAAAACCCTTGAGGGCACTGATCCTATGGCACTCATGCTACATCAGTTGGATCTAACATATATAGGCTTTCAGTAAATATTTAATAAATTCATGAGTAAAAGTATGCGTGAGAAAAATCTGATCTCTACTCTAGAAGTTTAAAGGGCCCAATGAGTAGTATGATTTGAATAAGACCCTGCAGGCCATTCCTTGCATATTATTTGCATTCTATTGTAGATGGGATTTTAGGAAATCAGTTCAGTGTCAAAACACCTAACAAGTGTAACTTTTCTAAGGCAGCCAACTATTAACAGTTTATTTTCTTCCCCTTTACAGTCACCTTCTGTGAAGACAATACTCTCTACTCTTAAAAGATATGAAAATTTCCTTAAAATATGCAATCTCTACTGTCCTTATAAAGGGGAAATTTTGTCTTCTCTAGGAAAAATATTTGACAGCTTGTTTGGATTACAACTGAAGCTGAACAAAAAGGTTACTATGGACAATGAGTCATTTTCCTAGTAAAGGAGTGAAGTAGGTATATTATTTTCCTCACATATATCCCTCAATGTCAAAAAATAAAGCTCTATTGGGTAAATTGCATCCTGGAAAATGGTAGAGAATTTTTGAAGCTATTTAAAGATCTTAGTTCCTAAATCTTAGACATTCATATCTATCCACACTATTACCCACGTTTATTTTAATATGTAATGGGATATGTACTTCTTCAGACCTATCACATAAATGCTCATGAAACTAGCAAATTAATTTTTGACTTTAAAATGTTTATAGGTGCATATACATACATGTATGTATACATATGTATGAATGTATATATAGTCATGCATATGTATATATACATTCATACATATATATGGGAATTTCCCTGGTGGCTCAGATGATAAAGAATCTGCATGCAATGTGGGAGACCCAGGTTCAATCCCTGGTTTGGGAAGATCCTCTGGAGAAGGAAATGGCAACCCACTCCTGTATTCTTGCCTGAAGAATCCCATGGACCGAGGAGCCTGGCAGACTATAGTCCATGGGGTCTCAAAGAGTTGAACATGACTAAGTGACTAACACCCCCCCACACACACACACATGTATACATGTGTACTTAAAGTTATAATTTGGTGCCCAAATACTGTAGGATGAATGCAGTATTGAAACGAACAAGTTACTATCTCTGTTATTTCTGTGAGTTACACAGATATTTTACATTTTAGGTTCAAGTGAATTTAGGTAAAGCAAGTTAATTTAAAAACAGTCTAGTGCAGCCTGGGTCAGAAGGAGTGTGGGGGAGAATGGGCACTTGCATACATATGACTGAGTCTCTCTGCATGCATCTGAAACTATAACAACATTGTTAATCAGCTAATCAGCTATACTCCAGTACAAAAGTAAAAGTAAAAAAAAAAAAAATGAACACTGGTCTCAAAATCCAAGTAACCTTGCTATGGTCATTTATGATGGTAGTTAGATTTTAAAAATCAAATTATATTAAAAAATAACCCAGTGAAATTCACTTTGTCAACTCACTCAATTTCAAAATAGTTGTATGGTTTAACATTTTCTCATGTATCTCTATCTCACTAAACACATAAATAAATAGCAAAAATAAGTAATTAAAAAAGCAAAAGAATTTTAAGATTTGCTTGTATTGGCAGACTATGTTTTTATGGACACATTACCAACATGCTGAACATGAAATTATTTTTTTTTTGGCCATATATATGCAAAACAAATAAAAATCAAACAATTAAAGCAAACAATAACACTGAAAACACTTTCATGTACATAAGGTAGAATATGTGATAAATAAAAGATCAATTATTTTAAAATATCCACATTTTCTGTCCTCATTTCCTTATTACTTGCCAAGTTCCTACATATAAATCAAAGAGGCCCCCTTATGTGTAAGCTTCCCCTGAAAAATTTCCCGATTGCCTAGTGATGTTATTTTGAATTTTTTCCCATTGTGTAAGCATTGGCTTTCATTCTTCACATGAAATAATGTTGACACATGGGGCATTAGGCAGGAACAAATAGAGGAGATGGACTGGTTGCAGCAGAAATGATAGGATTAGACTCTTGTCTCTTAAATGTCTCCCTATCTCTTCAGCATCCTTTGTACACCCTGTGAGATACCCACTGACAAACTCAGAGATGAACAGAGCACAGCAAATAATCTACTTATGTATTCTACCTACAATTAGGTTGGCTTTTCTCTAACTTCTGTACGCTCATCACATAATATCATCCAGTTTTTATTCTGTATTATAGCTTTTTATATCAGAGCTTGTCTCCCCTGTGGAGAAGAAAGAATTTCTATATGAGTGATGAGAAAAAGGAAGTTTTAATAAAAAACCCAAGTAATGAAAAAAGAAAAGAGTAATATCACTAAATCTTCATTTCTATTAATATTCAATATATTGGTAGCAGAAGTCATTAGGTTAAATATCCCCAAGTCAAAATTGTATTTGATATATATTCAATACTATCAATTTATTTGTTCCTTAGTTTACTTATCAAGAATACAGCAAATAATTTTTTCTAGTGCCTACAGTAGCTCTGAAGTCAGTGTGATAATACATCTGAAAACTCTCTATAAATGGGAAAATGTGCAGTATAAGGCATTATTAGCACTAGGTTAAATATCTTTATTCTTATAGAGTCATAAAACTATAATAAGCATGCACGCTTAGTCGCCCAGTCATGTTCCACTCTGCAACCCCATGGCCTATAGCCCACCAGGCTTCTTTGTCCATTGGATTCTCCAGGCAAGAATACTAGAGGTTGCCATTTACTGCTCCAAGGATTCTTCCAAACCCAGGGATTTAACCTGTGTCTCCTATGTCTCCTGCATCGGCAAGCAGATTCTTTACCACTGAGCTACTTGGGAAGCCCAATAAGCATGAAGAGTTAAAATGTTTTCCACATGTGAATCATAAGATCAGCTTTCTACAGATTTCTTCTGTAAAAATGACATAAGCTATGTTGACTATTTAGGCAACAGGGTTAACTGCTCCTTATTAGAGCATTAGATAATAGAAAAAAAAAGCTACCTTAAGAAATAAAAATCAATCTATGATAAATAAGACTAGTCAAGAGAAATAAAACTAATAATCAATGAAACATACACTAACTTGAATGAAGGGGTTTAATACATCAAAATAAGATGACTATTTTCAATTAAGATAAGCAAGTATATCCTCAAAAACATATAACTTAACTTTAACTTAATGAAAATAAAGTGTTCTTTTTAATAGAGTGAATTGTAACTTATTTGGTACAAGGTCATGTTATTATTGAGGATAAAATGCAATTAGACTGTTAGAATTGGGCTCCATTTTGCCTAGCATATAGAAGAGGTGCTTTCACTTCAGATGACCTACCTGGTTTCTTGGAGAAAATTAACTAAAGGCTATATGAAGGGCAAACACTCAACCCATAAAAATAAAATGCTTAATGTATACCCTCAATTTATGCATTTGTAAAATTAGGATAAGCATTTCCTAATTCATTTCATAGAATTGCTGCTATAAATATGCAGACACAAATGACTATAGTAATTAATTATGTGAAGTTTCTACCTCATTGTATAGCATTTCAGTGTAATCAGTGACTATTGATTTTTTGTTATTATTGTTATCATTATCATTTTATTCAATGTCTTATTATAATCCACCTTCAGTACCTTTTTCCAATTATTTCAGCCTGTGTATTCAGATGTCAATAAAATGATATTGAACATAATTTCAGTATCATTGAAAGGAATTTTTCTCATTATATTTCTCTGATTTAAATAACACCTCACATGTCAAATACCGAAATTCTACCCTTAAGTTAATGTTTGGTCAAATTCTAGGTCTTTCATAAAGCTATTGTTCATGGAAATATTATTATAAATATTATTAAATAATAATAAAGCTATTATTCATGAAAATGATTGCTTCTGATATTAAGCTCTCATATGATGTTATTCAAAATTCTCCAAGCCAGGCTTCAGCAATATGTGAACCGTGAACTTCCTGATGTTCAAGCTGGTTTTAGAAAAGGCAGAGGAACCAGAGATCAAATTGCCAACATCCGCTGGATCATGGAAAAAGCAAGAGAGTTCCAGAAAAACATCTCTTTCTGCTTTATTGACTATGCCAAAGCCTTTGACTGTGTGGATCGCAATAAACTTTGGAAAATCCTGAAAGAGATGGGAATACCATACCACCTGACCTGCCTCTTGAGAAA
>SJYW01026281.1:395839-422594 GCA_006410735.1 Raphicerus campestris
TGGAACAACAGACTGGTTCCAAATAGGAAAAGGAGTAAGTCAAGGCTGTATATTGTCACCCTGCTTATTTAAATTAGGTGCAGAGTACATCATGAGAAACGCTGGGCTGGAAGAAACACAAGCTGGAATCAAGATTTCTGGGAGAAATATCAATAACCTCAGATATGCAGATGACACCACCCTTATGGCAGAAAGTGAAGAGGAGCTAAAGGGCCTCTTGATGAAGGTGAAAGAGGAGAGTGAAAAAATTGGCTTAAAGCTCAACATTCAGAAAACTAAGATCATGGCATCCGGTCCCATTCCTTCATGGGAAATAGATGGGGAAACAGTGTCAGACTTTATTTTGGGGGGCTCCAAAATCACTGCAGATGGTGACTGTAGTCATGAAATTAAAAGACGCTTACTCCTTGGAAGAAAAGTTATGACCAACCTAGATAGCATATTCAAAAGCAGAGACATTACTTTGCCAACTAAGGTTCATCTAGTCAAGGCTATGGTTTTTCCTGTGGTCATGTATGGATGTGAGAGTTGGACTGTGAAGAAGGCTGAGCGCTGAAGAACTGATGCTTTTGAACTGTGGATTTGGAGATCTTGAGAGTCCCTTGGACTGCAAGGAGATCCAACCAGTCCATTCTGAAGAAGATCAACCCTGGAATTTCTTTGGAAGGAATGATGCTAAAGCTGAAACTTCAGTACTTTGGCCACCTCATGCGAAGAGTTGACTCATTGGAAAAGACTCTGATGCTGGGAGGGGTTGGGGGCAGGAGGAGAAGGGGATGACTGAGGATGAGATGGCTGGATGGCATCACGAACTCAATGGATGTGAGTCTGAGTGAACTCCGAGAGATGGTGATGGACAGGGAGGCCTGGCATGCTGCGATTCATGGGGTCTCAAGGAGTCGGACACGACTGAGCGACTGAACTGAACTGATGATGTTGTTCAGTTCCTCAGTCATGTCTGACTCTTTTCTGCATATCTCTTGTCACTTTTCCCTAACATGAAGCATTTTGTTGGTATTAAAATTACACAGACCTGCCTTTATAACTTGGTTCCCTCACATACCAATTATTTATTCCTGGACAAACACTTACACTTCTTTTTCCTATCTGTACAAAGGTGGCCATGTATCTGCCTCCCTGTTACATGGTATCACATATGTGAGATACTTGAACCATATTCTGATTTTTTTTTTTTTCATATTCTGATATTAACTTGGGAAACCCCTCAAGTGAAGAAGACCAAACATAATGTCATTCATTCATGTGTGTTTTCTGTCATATTTGCTAATTGCTCATTCCATTCTTTTTCCCTAAACCAAAAAAAAAAATGTAAAAGTTGTCTTCTAAGTTGTGATCTGGGTAGCACCTATTAGACACCAAAGTTATACACAGTTAAATACTCTCAATGTGTCACTCTATAATTAGCATCAAACATAGTAATAATTTTAGTTACAGATAATATTTATTTAGCATTTCTACCATATCATACATTCTACTAAGTGCTTAAATGGGTGTGGTTGTTACTGGCCTCTTGAGAAATCTGTATGCAAGTCAGGAAACAACAGTAAGTACTGGACATGGAACAACAGACTGGTTCCAAATAGAAAAAGGAGCACGTCAAGGCTGTATATTGTCACTGTGTTTGTTTAACTTATATGCAGAGTATATCATGAGAAACACTGGGCTGGATGAAGCACAAGCTGGAATCAAGATTGCCCAGAGAAATGTCAATAACCTCAGATATGTAGATGACACCACTCTTATGGCAGAAAGTGAAGAAGAGCTAAAGAACCTCTTGATGAAAGTGAAAGAGGAGCGTGAAACAGTTGGCTTAAAGCTCAACATTTAGAAAACTAAGATCATGGCATCCAGTCCCATCACTTCATGGGAAATGGATGGGGAAACAGCAAAAATAGTGGGAGACTTTTTTTTCTGGGTTCCAAAATCACTACAGATGGTGGTTGCAGCCATGAAATTAAAAGATGCCTACTCCCTAGAAGGAAAGTTATGACCAACCTAGACAGCATATTAAAAAGCAGAGACAATACTTTGCCAACAAAGGTCCATCTCATCAAAGCTATGATTTTTCCAGTAGTCATATAGGGACGTGAGATTTGGACTATAAAGAAAGCTGAGCGCCGAAGAATTGATGCTTTTGAACTATGGTGTTGGAAAAGACTCTTGAGTGTCACTTGGGCTGCAAGAAGATCCAACCAGTCCATTTTAAAGGAAATCAGTCCTGAGTTTTTATTGGAAGGACTGATGTTGAAGCTGAAACTCCAATCCTTTGGCCACCTGCTGTGAAAAAATGACTCATTTGAAAAGACCCTGATGCTGGGAAAGATTGAAGGCAAGAGGAGAAGGGGATAACAGAGGATGAGAGGGTTGGATGGCATCACCGATTCAATGGACATGAGTTTGGGTAAACTTTGGGAGATGGTGATGGACAAGGTGGCCTGGCATGCTGCGGTCCATGAGGTTGCAAAGAATCAGACATGACTGAGAGATTGAGCTGAACTGAACTATTTATCAGCAGTCTTATAAATGTGCTATTTTTTTCTATAAATAATAGTTAAAATAACTGAAACATGAAAGCATTCAAGCCCTTGACCAAGGTTGCTCTTGTGGTGGACGTTCACACACAGGTCTGATTATGGAGAACATTCCTTTGACTACTAAAGACAATGCTGAGAATTTATGGGTTGTTTTTTTTCTTAAGTCTCTTGCTTTTTAGAAACTGAGGGTATTTCCTTTAGTTTCACTGTATACAGTCCAAAATATCTGATTGACCACTGGATAGTCTTTATTTGCCTGCCTCCCAAAGGGTGGAGCCAGATCTATAAAATAGGATTCAGTTCTCAATGTGATTGGTTTGCTAGAGTGGGAGGGAGGAATGACAGCTGGAACAAACCAGTGGCTTATATATTTGAAGTTGTATGAGCTTGCCCAAGAGTCTAAATGATTAAGGCAAGGGCTAGACCTCGAAGAACCATCCTGAAAAGTTAACCCTAAATTCAAAGGCATTAGAAAGAACTTCAGGATTTTAACTCCAGTTGTTACTAAAAGTTAATCAGAATTGAAATGTTTGACTATGCAATAAGATCCCTATACATGAACAACTTCTGTTTTGAGATCATGTTCATAAGTTTAATTTGTTCATAAGTCCAGAAAAGTTAGCCGAGGTACCCAAGTAACATAATCAGCTATATAGTATTGCACTGTAACAGGTTTATAATACTTTTTGCACAAATAATATATAAAAAACAGAAAATAAAACATAAAGAAAATAATTTTAATATGTATAGTCTAGTCCCTTGAGAAGCATGATAGTACAGTACTACAGCTGGCATATGGGGGCTGGCATCAAGTGAACAGTCAAGAACAGTTACCAACTGGAGGAGGGAGAGGATGTGGGAGATGGTAGAGCTGAAAAGTTGTCAGCAATAGGAGATGGAAGGCAAGCTACAATTTCACTCATGCTTGATATTGATATATACTTACACCTTTGAATGTTCGCAACCTGAAGTTTTGAATGGAGGAAACCTGCTATAGTAGAAGGTCCATAGTCTTTGCTGTGGAGAAGACAATGGCACCCCACTCCAGTACTCTTTCCTGGAAAATCCCATGGATGGAGGAGCCTGGTAGCCTGCAGTCCATGGGGTCATGAAGAGTTGGACACGACTGAGCGACTTCACTTTGACTTTTCAGTTTCATGCACTGGAGAAGGAAATGACAACCTACTCCATTATTCTTGCCTAGAGAATCCCAGGGATGGGGGAGCCTGGGGAGCTGCCATCTATGGGGTCACACAGAGTTGGACATGACTGAAGTGACTTAGCAGCAGCAGCAGTAGTCTTTGCTGTGCAAATTGGCAAAAAGAAAAAAATATATCATATATATATATATATATATATATATATATACACACACTAAATCTTCAATCTATGGTTACCCTGCTATATCAGTGTGCTAGCTTTTATTGGAAGCTGCAATGCCACATGTGTTTTATGTATATTATCTTATTTAATGTCCTCACAAACCCTGTGAAATAGTAATCACCATTTCACTTTGCATATGAGGAAACTATCACAACCTTGGTGGAAGAAACCAGCATCTTTGTCATGTCATATTTGATCTATAGCTTATTGAAGATCAGATTTCTTCTGAGAGTCTCTGGGCAAGGTAGAACTATCTCTGCAATAGACCTTGAAAAGTAAAATAAGGCAGGCATATTTCTTAAAATAGTTTTGGCCATCAGGTCGGAGACTCCTTCCCTGGCCGGGTACTATATTAAGCAACAAATGAAAATATTTTCATGTTACTGTGATCTGGCAGATTTTGGTCCTAGTTCATTAGGTAGTGATGATCTTATTTACCTTAATGTTAACATATTCTCTTAGAGCAGGGGCACCTTGGAAAGAACACTGGATGTTGATTTAATGAATGAAAAAGTACTGCATGTAGGGAAGTTTCTATTCTGACTGCATATGTTTGATTCTTAACAGATCTACTTTGTTTAGAAAGTATAGTCAAACTGAAAGTTGATGCAAAAGCATTAGTCTCAGGATCACATTTTTATGAATTAAGCATCTGGACTATGACAGGGTAAATCTTCAAACAATAATTATTGCAGCAAATTAGGCAGTGTGGTTACATGAGAAGGGCACTAGACACTGGCCTTCATCCTAAAATTGCCACAGAGTATTTGGGGGCCTTGAGAGAGTTATTTCATCCATTAGTTCTCTCTGCAAAATGAGAAGGATATATTTGACATTTGCTGAGGATCCTTGTGGTCAAGTATTAATTCATTTAGTGATAATTCTAAAGTAATAAATATATTACCACCAACTCATCATTCATTAAGGTATTTACTGTCACTGTATCATTTATTAAAATTACTGTTTTAATCCTATTAGAATGCTTAAAACTATTTGACTAATAGTAATTGATTAAAAAAAAATGTAGAATACTGTATATGTCAATTGGATTTCCTGGGTGACTCAGTGGTAAAGAATTTGCCTGCAATGCAGGAGACACAGGTTCAAACCCTGGGTCAGGAAGATCCCCCAGAGAAGGAAATGGAAACCCACTCCAGTGTTCTTGCATGGACAGGCGAGCCTGGTGTGCTACAGTCCATGGGGTCATAAAAGAGTCGGACATAGTGACTGAACAGCAACCACAACGACATACATCCATTACTTTAACATATAAGATTCTTCAGTGGAGTTTCTGTGTTTAACCAGGAATCATAACAGACAGTAAGTTCTGATAGGTTAAGCCAGTACTTTGTAAACATTTATACCCAGAATTACTGAAAATTCCTTGCTCGTCAGAGTTCGTTTTTTTTTTTTTTCTTTTTTAATAGTTTTAGTAAAGCCAAAACACCATCTTAAGAAATGTATTTAATTTAAAAAGGAAAGAAAAGAAAAGTGCTTCAGCTTTATGGATTTTGGCTTGGGGAATACTCTAGCTAGTTTCTGCTTTCTATTTTTAGCTACCTCTTATAGGATTTTTTTTTTAATCTCCAGTACTCTTTGGTATTGTATTAGCTCTTTTTCAGTTTCTAACCCACTTTCTATATGGAGAAGAAATCTTAGACTGGGCAGCCTTTCTTTGATCTGGTACCTTCCTAGGTTAATGTTACTTCTGATAATGGCTTTTGGGTTGCAGGTCTCACATTTGTGGAAGAAGATGGTTACCTTCTACTCTTTCCTAGGACTCTAGGATCTCACTGAAGTGGAATTTTAGTGATCTTAAAGGAAGTAAAATAGGATAATAAGCTAGAGACTCTCTGGGAATGAAGAATGCCGGGGCGAAGTGTACAGCATCACCACTTGTGGTAAAATAAGGACTATCTAGGAAGGTGAAATTAGAGCTAAGATCTTAACAGGGGGAAGGATTCAATCTTAGCAAATCTATGGCAAAGACTACAGACAGAGGGAAGAGTAAAGACCTAGGTTCTGAGAAATGTAAATAGAAAATCTGTGCAGTAACAATAGCAAGCAAGGGGAGCATGATTTAAACAAGAACTTACACAACACAGGGAACTATACTTAATATTTTGTAATAAACTAAAATGGAAAATAAACTAAAAAAGAATACACATATATATACATGTATAACTTATATGTATACATGTATGTATATGTGTATATATATATGAATCACTTTGCTGTATACCTGAAACTGACACAACATTGTAAATCAATTATGCTTCAATAAAAACAAAAATAAACAAACAAGTGAAAGGTGTAAATGAAGGTCAGCCTACAGAGATCTTTGAAGGATCTAGAAATTCTTTAGGTTTTATTATAATTGTAATGGGAAGTTCAGTTCATTTGTTCAGTCGTGTCCGACTCTTTGTGACTCCATGAACCACAGCATGCCAGGACCCCTGTCCATCACCAACTCCCAGATTTCACCCAAACCCATGTTCACCAAGTTGGTGATGTCATCCAATCATCTCATCCTCTGTCTTCCCCTTCTCCTCCTACCCTCAATCTTTCCCAGCATCAGGGTCTTTTAAAATGAGTCAGCTCTTCGCATCAGGTGGCCAAAGATTGGAGTTTCAGCTTCAAAATCAGTCCTACCAATGAACACACAGTACTGATCTCCTTTAGGATGGACTGGTTGGATCTCCTTGCAGTCCAAGGGAATCTCAAGAGTCTTCTCCAACACCACAGTTCAAAAGCATCAATTCTTCAGCTCTCAGCCTTCTTTACAGTCCAACTCTCACATCCATACATGACCAGTGGAAAAACCATAACCTTGACTAGACAGACGTTCGTTGGCAAAGTAATGTCTCTGATTTTTAATATGCTATCTAGGTTGGTCATAACTTTCTTTCCAAGGAATAAGTGTCTTTTATTTCATGGCTGCAATCACTATCTGCAGTGAAGTTAGGCAACACTGAATCTTAAGGTAAAAACCAAGAATGGAGGATTTCAAATGATTTCATTTCAGCTAATTACTGCCATATGCATGCGTGTTTAGTCATGTCAAACTCTTTGCAATCCTATGGACTGTGACCAGAAAAGCTTTTCTATCCATGGGATTCTCCAGGCAAGAATACTGAAGTGGGTTGCCATTTCCTACTCCATTTACATAAGACATGGCTAGTTTACTGCTGCTATAGAGTATGTTGGTGTTCAGGAATAAAATCAATTTAGTGTGTGTGTGTATATGCTCTGTTGTGTCCAACGCTTTGTGACTCTGTGCACTGTAGTCTGCCAGGCTCCTCTCTCCATGAAAGTTTCCAGGCAAGAATATTGAAGTGAGTTGCCATTTTATTGCTTTCCACCGAAACAGTGAGGACTGCCACTCATATAACTTGTATAGATTTGACATCTGTGGGCTGTTTCCTCCTCCTCACTTGGGAAGTCTAGCATCAAAATACAAGACAACATCAGGTAAGAACTTGGAAAGTTCCCATATTGTCTCTTTGTGCCTTGGAACATAGTTACTCTGGTTATGAGTTTAAAGCTCATGAACATGGAAGATGTGGGCCCATATATGTCTAGCTTAAATTTTGAAATAAATATAATCATAACCAGAAATTGAAAAGTGAAAGTGAAGTCGTTCAGTCATGTCTGACTTTTTGTGACCCCATGGATCCTCTGTCCATGGGATTTTCCAGGCAATAGTACTGAAGTGGATTGGCATTTCCTTCTGGAATGGATTGGCATTTCCTTCTCCAGCGGATCTTTCCGACCCAGGGATTGAACCGAGGTCTCCCGCATTGCAGACAGACGCTTTACTGTCTGAGCCACCAACCAAATAGTCATGTCAGGATAGGACACATGGGCTTTGGGGAATGTTCCATCAACAGGTGTCTTTGAGGAGTTTCAGACAGTACCAGAGAATGTGCTTCTTCTCCCCATTTTAGATTCTCCTATTTTCTCTTCTTACAATTCTAAGAGAACACTGACACATTTTCATGACCATAGTTTTGATTAACCATATGCCCAAACATGCACACTTAAATTACCTTTCCTAGTTGGATATTTCTTATATTATTTGTTGGTCCTAGTTCATGAGATGCTGCTTGGGTTAAGCTAGGTTATAAACTCCAAAGAGATCCCCATTCTAATCCCTAGAGTGTGTAAATATGAGTAAACCATCTACCTACAATGCAGGAGACCTGGGTTCAAACCCTAGGTCAGGAAGATCTTTTGGAGAAGGAAATGGCAACCCACTCCAGTATTCTTGCCTGGAAAATCCCATGGATGGAGGAACCTGGTAGGCTACAGTCCATGGGGTCTCAAACAGTCAGACACAACTGATTGACTTCACTTTCACTTTTCACTTTCACATGGTAAAAAGGAGTTCGAACATGTGATTAAGTTAAAGATCTTGAGATGGAGAGATTAGCCATGTGGGTACAAGGTAGTCATAAGGCTACAAATAAGAGGGAAACAGAAGGGTCAGAGGACATGTGACAATGGATGCAAAGGTCAGAGAATCAGAGAGAGATTGAAGATGATAGGTTGATGGCTTTGGAAATTGAGGATGGGGCTTCAGGCTAAGGAAAGAAGGTGTCTAGAAGCTGGAAAATGCAAGGGAAGGAGTCTCCTCTAGAGTCTCTGAAAGGAACTAGCTTTGGTGATACCTTAACTTTAGTTTAGTGAGACTGATTTTTATTTCCCTGCCTTTGGAATTGTAAGATAATAGCTTTGTTGTTTAAACTGTCACACTTATGTTAATTTGCAGCAGAAGCAATAGTAAAATAATACATTGTCATTTCTTTCCCATTCAATCGTTTTACTCCATTCCTCTCTCTGTGCTATTGGGATCACTTAGTTAACAGCTGATCTTACACTACAGTGGTATCACATAACTTTATTTTATTAAATTTTATTGGAATATATTTAATTTACAATGTTGTATTAGTTTCAGGTATACAGTAATGTGACTCAATTACATGTATACATATATTCATTCCTTTTCAGATCCGTTTCCCATTTAGGTTACTATAGAATGTTGAGTAGATTCCCTGTGCTATACAGTAGGTCCTTGTTGGTTATTTTATTATGTTTTGTAATCAGTTTTTAATGTACTAATATACTTTCTTTTTTCCAGTTTAGCTTAAGGTATGAAGTGTTGCCAAGAGGGTGGGAGACCCACTGATCCTTTGTTCAACAGTAGATAGTTCCAGAAGCAATGTCAGGAGGAACTGAGACTAAATCTTAAAAACATTAATCCATAAACCTGACTCTCATTAGTAGAAGCTAATAAATGACTGATGGCTAAAGAATCAACTATTCTTTCTGAGGCCAATTGGATAATAGGAGATAGGATACCAGAAATGAGTTGAGTTCCAAGGAATTCAATGGAGAGACAGAGGGAACTTCCAGAAAGGCAGGCTAGGGAGGAAGATGTTTTTAGAAGCCCAGAAAGAAGGCAGACACAAAGCAAAAGACTGAGAATCAGGCAGCAGAAAATTCAACCTAGAGGATAATAAAAGAGAAGCAGTCTCTTTGTGCTGAGACCAAAACTAAAGAGATAGTTATCATATCTGTTCTTTGTGTATATACATATTAAAAAGTAATTCAGGAAGACAAAGGCTCTTGGCGGCATGTGGGACAGTAGTTGGCCTCTCAAAACCCCTGTTGCTTTCACTACTTTCCTGTTCTCCTACAGTTGTAATTTCATATGCACAGATACTCACTGGATCAAATTGAATACATTTTCTTCTGTATTTGCATTAAGTAAAGTTTGGAGTTAATACTATTGAGTCATTGTGAATAATCCTATTACTAGCCAAATGTCTGGTTATGGCATTAGCAAGCCATGGATAAAACTACTGACCTCACAAACAAAAATGAGATATTAGCCTGAAAGTACAGTTGACATAGGTTAAGCCATAACTGGGGCAATTTACTATCTGAACCATAATATTTAGATCAAAGGGTGGAATTCTCCAATTCAATCCAATTTTAGTGGAAATGTATGGGTTTGCGGTCAATACCAATTAAAAATAAACACCCTAGACCACTTAATCTCTTTCTCCATGGGTCAAACATTCATTTCACTGAGTTGTTAGTGCCAGCAATTCAATTAAAGAAGGAAAAGTAAGAACTAAGCATTGTAATAAACTTTAGTATCTGAAATAGCTTAATAAAATGAACATAATCTCAAAAGTGTTTTCCCTTCCAATGTGCAAGTTTTAATTACTCCATTTTGTATTAAAAAGAACTTGTTAAAAATGTCTAATTGCCATTTCCAACTGAATGATGTCCTAGGACTGCTGGGCCTTGCTTCTCTTTAAAGCACTCTGGGCTTGTATTTATAGGTCTTACAAGAAAGAACTGCAGAAGATTAAGAAGAGCAATTAGTCCTGAATGCCTACATGTCAGGAGAGGAACAGAGCTCTGGAAAATGACACAAAGGCAGGGTGTGGGCAATCGGTTCGGTTCATGTTATACAGCAGGAGGCCCTGGTTCAGTGTCCCATAAATAATACATCTCTGTTTTATCTTTAACAAAAATCAAGCTTAATTAGCCAAGAGAAATGGAAATCAATCTGATATACATATGCAAGTAAGGGAAGCATAAGGTGCTTTTTATAATTATGTTTTCTTTTTTATGCTTTTATTTTATTTTCTCATTAAAAAAAATAGAACAAAGGTAAATAAAAATGAATCACTCACAATCCCATGACTCTTGTGTACCAATATTTTTATGCTTTTCTACTAAAAAAAAAAGTTCATTTTCACTGCTGACAATTCAGAAGAGGTAAAGAATAAATTAATTTGTTACACAAAGATGAAAATCTGTTTGAGGAAGATAGTTAAGATATTGAGCTGCTTTCAGGGGTTTTTTATGACCTCCATGAACACTGTGGCCTTGGTTAGGGCAGACACTATCTCAATAAATGTTGGATTAGGGAACAATGTGGGGATAAGACAAAGGGAATAGCTATTACTCTTGAGGGTGGGTTCAGCAAACCAAGCAGTAGTGATTCTAGAAAGTAACACTCTGAATTCTAAGGATCCATCTATGCCTGTGATGCACGAAGATGCAGGAAGCCAAGTTTCTTCAGGGAAGGGATAATTATTCAAGAAAAATGCCTTACAGAATTGACCAAGTCTGCTGAGTTTCCTTATTAATAGGGACATAAAGAGTTTGGGACAGGAAACCAAGGACGTAGCATAGACATGTTTAAAACAGAGGCATAAGGACTAAAGAAGCCTGGGTTTCAGAACCAGTAATGTTAAAAGATTAATTCTAAGCACCATTGACTGAGAATCGTGTGACAGATGGTCTAAATACAATGTGGGTACTGCCCTGGGTCGAAATAAGCTGGCACATTGAATGTTCTTAATGGCTGTTTCTCCCCCCCATTGCAGGTACACACCGTGAGGGCAGGGAGTTTTGTCAGTTTAGCTTTGTATAGTATCTGTAATGACCAGAAGAGTGCTTGGAAATTTGTAGCTACTCAGTAAGGATTTTCTCAGTTAATTAGTCAAGTAATTAATTCAGCAGATAAATATATGTCACATCACTAGATACCCAGTGAAGCTTTGAAAAGCTAATGATACAGGGTGTCAGGATGAGACAACAGGGCGAGCACAGGCGATCGAATGAGATGAGAAGTTTTCTCAGGTCCACCGTCCATCATGCGTATGTCATGGACATGGTAGCTAATTTATCTCTACCTCAACTTTCTTGCTCATAAAAACAAGAGCTCTGACTCCAGTCAGGCAGCTCTAATTTTGTGCCTGGTGCCATCTCTGATGCTTTGTGGGTCATGAGACACTTTACTTAACCTTTGTGTCCTCATGATTCAGGCTCTCTTTATATAAAATACTTCCCTGGTGGCTCAGACGGTAAATTGTCTGTCTACAATACGAGAGACCTGGGTTCCATCCCCAGGTTGGGAACATTACCTGGAGAAGGAAATGGCAACCCACTCCAGTACTCTTGCCTTGAAAATCCCATGGACGGAGAAGCTTGGTGCAGGCTACTGTCCATGAGGTCGCAAAGAGTCGGGCACGATTGAGCGACTTCACTTTGTATAAAATATGCACTAATTATATGCCCCTCAAAGGTCTGTTGTGAGTTGGCATAAGTTGGGGAAATTTTAAACATGCATAATCCATTGCTTATAGGTACTAGGCAAATCTCGGTTCTTAATTTTAATCATTCTTTTATAGTTAATCATATTTTTGACCAAAATAAAATTAAAAAAAAAAAAACTTTCACAGAAGAACTCCTGTAGAACCTGTATCTCTTTTTTAAGCTCCTCTCTTCTTATTAGTTTTTAAATGGAATAGAAGTTTCCACGAATACAAGAGGCATATCTTTCTCCCACACTATTTTATCCTCCATTAGCAAGCACTATGCCTAGAATATAGGAGATACAGTAGCTTCCGTGGTGGCTCAGAGGTTAAAGTGTCTGCCTGGAATGCAGAAGACCAGGGTTCGATCCCTGGGTTGGGAAGATCCCCTGGAGAAGGAAATGGCAACCCACTCCAGTACTCTTGCCTGGAGAATCCCATGGAGGGAGGAGCCTGGTGGGCTACAGTCCATGGGGTCGCAAAGAGTTGGACATGACTGACGGCTTCACTTCACTTAGCAGCTATTTGTTGTTGTTTAGTCTCTAAGTCATGCCTGACTCTTTTGCATCCCCATGGACTGTAGCCTACCAGGCACCTCTGTCCATGACAAGAATACTGGAGTGGGTGCCCGTTTCCTTCTCCAGAATAGACATTAACTAAATAATTAATAAAATGGTGATAGTGGTTCTAAAAACTTTTAAAATAAAGTCCTATTAAAATAGGAGTTTTATTTTCATTTGTGGGGCCATTTACTTAGTATTTGGAGTCATCTAGACTAACAGGATTTTTTTTTTTCCTTCCACCATTTTCTTAGCTGTGGTGATGGTAGTAAATGCATTCTTTGATGCGTGCAAGGAGTCTTTTTAAAAGAAAAACAAGCTCTTTATATGACATAGAATAGTTTTATCCTTAAGATTGGAAGTCAATCTAAAAGAAATAGGAGGACAATGACACAGATAACAGAGAGGTACCATGGGACNCCATGTGTAGAGTCTTCTCTTGTATTGTTGGAAGATGGTGTTTGCTGTGACCAGTGCATTCTCTTGGCAAAACTCTATTAGCCTTTGCCCTGTTTCATTCTGTATTCCAAGGCAAATTTGCCTGTTACTCCAGGTGTTACTTGATTTCCTACTTTTGTATTCCAGTCCCCTATAATGAAAAGGACATCTTTTGGGGGCATTAGTCCTAAAAGGTCTTGTAGGTCTTCATAGAACCATTCAACTTCAGCTTCGTCAGCGTTGCTGGTTGGGGCATAGACTTTGATTACCATGATATTGAATGGTTTGCTTTGGAAACGAATAGATCTCATTCTGTCGTTTTTGAGATTGCATCCAAGTACTGTATTTTGGACTCTTTTGTTGACTATATTGGCTACTCCATTTCTTCTAAGGGATTCTTGCCCACAGAAGTAGATATAATGGTCATTTGAATTAAATTCACCCATTCTGGTCCATTTTAGTTCACTGATTCCTAGAATGTCAACGTTCACTCTTGTCATCTCCTGTTTGACCACTTCCATAGAAGCATTAGAATAGAGCTTAAGGAAAAACATACCCTTGAGCAAGATGTGTTGTTTTGTTTTATAATTATTAGCTCTGGGTTTAAGGAAAGTTAATCTTAAAGATTGTTGTCATAACAACTCAGAGTTTAAGAAAAAGCTTCTCATGTGACTAAGATGAAGGAATGAGGGGAAAAAAATTTTTTTACCCATTTTCTCTCCCTTGAGGGCCCCAGATCCCTTTCTCCTCTCTGAGAACCCTGGACTCCTTCCTCCTTGAGCCCTCTGGACTGTTTACCAACCTACCTAAGAATTTAAAAATAAATCTCTAAGCATCATCCTATGTGATGAGATTTAGTGATGAGAAAAAAAGACTATATTTAAAGACCATACACTCTAATAAAGAAGGAAGGAATCAATAATCTAATAAATGGCTAATATGATTTCAGTTAATGGCAGGTTATTGGAGGAAAAATAAGAAAAAAAAAAAAACATGGTGCTAGAATAACAGAAGATACTTAGGAGAGTGTGTAGGTTCTTTCAGTGTAAAAAGTCCACTCTAAAAGATGATATTTGCCTAAAAATCTGAATGCTAAAGAGACATCAAACCAACTGTCCCCAAACAGAAAAATGTTTCTAGCATATGTATGGACTGTAAAAGGGATTATCTTAATCAGTCCAAGCTAGCTCTGCTTGCTGTATGATAGGTCAATAAATCTGGAGACAAGGTGCTGACTTTATTGGAGTATGACTTTTTAAAGAGCTAGTTGACTGAGAAGATGGCAGACTAATGTCTCAAAGTAACCTTCTTGTCTCTAAACCTGGATGCCAGGTTCTTTTATGGATCGTAGATAAGGGGAGGTGAGGAAACAATGTAAAAAGGCTATTTAATTCTTGCAAATATCTCCTAGAATGGCAAGCCTCAGGCAGGAGGATGTGTTAATTATTTGTTTCTTCCCTGCAATCTACAGGTGAACAAAGTTATGCACAGAGACACTTTATAGTTTAACAATCAAGCAGAGAGGTGCAAGATTCCNTCTCAAAGTAACCTTCTTGTCTCTAAACCTGGATGCCAGGTTCTTTTATGGATCGTAGATAAGGGGAGGTGAGGAAACAAAGTAAAAAGGCTATTTAATTCTTGCAAATATCTCCTAGAATGGCAAGCCTCAGGCAGGAGGATGTGTTGATTATTTGTTTCTTCCCTGCAATCTACAGGTGAACAAAGTCATGCACAGAGACACTTTATAGTTTAACAATCAAGCAGAGGGGTGCAAGATTCCCTGAGGCAGGGCTTATGTATGCTTTTAATAACAAAAGCAGTAAAATAAGCATTAAAACTAGAGGAACAGATTTAGTGTGGAGGAACTCTTTCCTAGTACTGTAAGCTAGGTTGCAGTACTAGCTTATTTTCTTCAAAGTTAGCACATTTGTCGCTGGAGAATTAAGATTAAAGTGGCTCTTAGGAAAAGTAGAAACTAAAAAACAGGATCTTTGGTATGTTCTTTTTCCAATAGGCAAAGTGAGTCCTCCCATCCAGGCTTCTGCAAATTTCTAGGCACTTTTATGAAGGTTGTCTAACACTATGGATAACTCTGCACAATTCACTCATCAGCTAAGTGGAAAGGCACCACTTCTTCAAAAGGGGAAGCCAGAGGTTTAAGTTAATGATTAGTCTAGAATTCGAATTCCTGTCTCATAACTTACCTGAGATATGATCACAGCTGCTGTGAAAAATCCCAGAAAGTAGCTGTTGTGGTGGCAGTTATTCACTCTCTAAGTAGTGTTCAACTCTTTGCACCCCATGGACTGCAGTGTGTCAGGTTTCTGTCCTTCACTACCCAGAGGAGTTCACCTAAACTCATGTCCATTGAGTTGGTGATACCATCCAACCATCTCATCCTTTGTTCCACCCTCCACCTCCTGCCCTCAGTCTTTCCCATGAGTCTATTCCCATGAGTGCTTTTTTTTTTTAATTGAAAAAAGCGTCTTTTTCAATGAATCAGATCTTCACATAAGGTGGCCAAAGCTTTGGAGCTACTGCATTAACCCTTTCAATGAATATTCAGGGTTGATTTCCTTTAGGATTGACCAGGTTGACCTCCTTGCAGTCCAAAGGAGTCTCAAGAGATATTTTCTCCAGCACTATAATTCAAAAGCATCACTTCTTCAGCCTCATCCTTCTTTATGGTCCAGCTCTCACATCCATACATGACTACTAGAAAAACTATGTCTCTGACCATACAGATAGATAAGAGGCCAAAAGTCTGGCCTCTTATACTATAAATTGTATTTTGGTGAGTATGATTGCTTTTATGTGTTGATGAGGTGGTTCTTAGCAACATTTAGCCATCTCAAGTCAGTGTCACCAAATTTTGAGGCTGAAGGAAGGCATCTCAAAATAAATATATTTGGACTTAGCTTTCTAGAAATAACCTAGGGTATTTGACCACTCCCTTCATATATGATAACATTATCTTTCTTGACATCCCTTTTTATTGTATCAGACACTATATTGAATATTCTGTTGGCATTCCCTGTATTTTCTCTTTTAATTATTATAACTCTAGGGCCATTATTAACTTATATTTTATAGATGAATAAACTGAGCTCTGAGTGTTTATTTTTTTCCCTCTAAATCACACAACTTATAAATTACAAGATTTCAATTCAAATCTAATTCTAAAAGATATAGTCTTGTCAATATACTCTTAAGCTTTATTTCAAAAGGAGGATTGTTCTTCAGATATGAGAAAAAGATTACATAGGCATTCATGAAGGGTATAAAGATATAAACTCTGGTTCTTTTTTCATACACATTTATTTGCATTTTCCAAACGTGGCTAGTTAGTTATATTTAAGTTCTCCCAGTGGAGAAAATCACATTTTGCCTTTTGAGCAAAGCTGCAAAGTCGGCTTATTTTATTACGTTTTTGTCTTTTCAGAAAGACACTACGCAACTGGAATTTCATCTGTATCAATAGTCCGCTGCCAACAGTTGGAGAATGCTGACAGTGGATCAATTTTAATTTACAGCCTATCTTGAAAGGCCATTTAAATACTGGTAATTAAGAAGCAAAATACAAAGCTGGAAATGTAACAAAATGTAGATAGTTTTGAACTAATGAAGTTCTTGAAGTCCTTTTTCTGCAAAGTAAAGATATTTAAAGTGAAGTTTCTCTGTATTATACATCATTATTTTGACAGAGTTAAGGAAAATCACTAGATTTCCAGTATTGGACTAGATTATATGCTTCTAAAATGTTGTTTCTTAGTATACTGCATTCTCTTTTCATAATGAACATCTTACTGGCACCCTTATTTCAATATTTGTATTCCCCATTATCATAATTCCAGAAAGTAGAACCCATGTCCACCATTTTACCGATAAATATAGAACCCATTTAGGCTTATGGTTGATGCTTAGTAATTATTTACTTAAATCACTGAGTGACAAAATAACTATATGAATAAAGGAAGAGAGATCCATTTACATATGCAAAGGTATCCATGGATTCATCCCTGAGTCTTTAAATGAGACAACCGTAGGCTTAAAAAGGATGTACAACATGAGTTGTGAGTACAGTTTTATTTAGGGCAAAATGACTGCATTCAGGAGAAAGCACCTCAGATAAGTCTGAGAAATGGCTCCAAAGAAGTGGGGCGGAGGGAGTTTAATATGTGTGATTATGGTGAAGGGGGAGTTCATGAAATCAAGCACTTACCCTACAAAATCTTTTCTGCTAGTCAGAAGGAGCTGATGTCACCATGAGGCGATTTAGATGCAAGGATTGGGATCATGAAATCAGTTTCTGAAAATATCTATCTAAAGACCTGTCCCACCAGTTTTTCTGGAGCACAGAGAGTCTCATTCTCCATCCTGAACTCCCTTCGGGGCACATCAACAGCAGAAGCAGCACAGATTCAGTCCTCACAGAGGCAGATGGCCAATGCCCTTGGCAAACAGCATTTTGTTTTTAATACAACAGCAAAAGAAAAAGAAATCCTATGTGTGAAAATATTTCAGACTACACAAGTCTCAACATTTTAACTCTAGGTTTTGCAGCTAGTATGTTTGTTAGCTCCTATTAATGCTGAACCTTGATGATATCTTTTCTTGTCATCTTNTTTTTTAATTGAAAAAAGCGTCTTTTTCAATGAGTCAGATCTTCACATAAGGTGGCCAAAGCTTTGGAGCTACTGCATTAACCCTTTCAATGAATATTCAGGGTTGATTTCCTTTAGGATTGACCAGGTTGACCTCCTTGCAGTCCAAAGGAGTCTCAAGAGATTTTTTCTCCAGCACTATAATTCAAAAGCATCACTTCTTCAGCCTCATCCTTCTTTATGGTCCAGCTCTCACATCCATACATGACTACTAGAAAAACTATGTCTCTGACCATACAGATAGATAAGAGGCCAAAAGTCTGGCCTCTTATACTATAAATTGTATTTTGGTGAGTATGATTGCTTTTATGTGTTGATGAGGTGGTTCTTAGCAACATTTAGCCATCTCAAGTCAGTGTCACCAAATTTTGAGGCTGAAGGAAGGCATCTCAAAATAAATATATTTGGACTTAGCTTTCTAGAAATAACCTAGGGTATCTGACCACTCCCTTCATATATGATAACATTATCTTCCTTGACATCCCTTTTTATTGTATCAGACACTATATTGAATATTCTGTTGGCATTCCCTGTATTTTCTCTTTTAATTATTATAACTCTAGGGCCATTATTAACTTATATTTTATAGATGAATAAACTGAGCTCTGAGTGTTTATTTTTTTCCCTCTAAATCACACAACTTATAAATTACAAGATTTCAATTCAAATCTAATTCTAAAAGATATAGTCTTGTCAATATACTCTTAAGCTTTATTTCAAAAGGAGGATTGTTCTTCAGATATGAGAAAAAGATTACATAGGCATTCATGAAGGGTATAAAGATATAAACTCTGGTTCTTTTTTCATACACATTTATTTGCATTTTCCAAACGTGGCTAGTTAGTTATATTTAAGTTCTCCCAGTGGAGAAAATCACATTTTGCCTTTTGAGCAAAGCTGCAAAGTCGGCTTATTTTATTACGTTTTTGTCTTTTCAGAAAGACACTACGCAACTGGAATTTCATCTGTATCAATAGTCCGCTGCCAACAGTTGGAGAATGCTGACAGTGGATCAATTTTAATTTACAGCCTATCTTGAAAGGCCATTTAAATACTGGTAATTAAGAAGCAAAATACAAAGCTGGAAATGTAACAAAATGTAGATAGTTTTGAACTAATGAAGTTCTTGAAGTCCTTTTTCTGCAAAGTAAAGATATTTAAAGTGAAGTTTCTCTGTATTATACATCATTATTTTGACAGAGTTAAGGAAAATCACTAGATTTCCAGTATTGGACTAGATTATATGCTTCTAAAATGTTGTTTCTTAGTATACTGCATTCTCTTTTCATAATGAACATCTTACTGGCACCCTTATTTCAATATTTGTATTCCCCATTATCATAATTCCAGAAAGTAGAACCCATGTCCACCATTTTACTGATAAATATAGAACCCATTTAGGCTTATGGTTGATGCTTAGTAATTATTTACTTAAATCACTGAGTGACAAAATAACTATATGAATAAAGGAAGAGAGATCCATTTACATATGCAAAGGTATCCATGGATTCATCCCTGAGTCTTTAAATGAGACAACCGTAGGCTTAAAAAGGATGTACAACATGAGTTGTGAGTACAGTTTTATTTAGGGCAAAATGACTGCATTCAGGAGAAAGCACCTCAGATAAGTCTGAGAAATGGCTCCAAAGAAGTGGGGCAGAGGGAGTTTAATATGTGTGATTATGGTGAAGGGGGAGTTCATGAAATCAAGCACTTACCCTACAAAATCTTTTCTGCTAGTCAGAAGGAGCTGATGTCACCATGAGGCGATTTAGATGCAAGGATTGGGATCATGAAATCAGTTTCTGAAAATATCTATCTAAAGACCTGTCCCACCAGTTTTTCTGGAGCACAGAGAGTCTCATTCTCCATCTTGAACTCCCTTCGGGGCACATCAACAGCAGAAGCAGCACAGATTCAGTCCTCACAGAGGCAGATGGCCAATGCCCTTGGCAAACAGCATTTTGTTTTTAATACAACAGCAAAAGAAAAAGAAATCCTATGTGTGAAAATATTTCAGACTACACAAGTCTCAACATTTTAACTCTAGGTTTTGCAGCTAGTATGTTTGTTAGCTCCTATTAATGCTGAACCTTGATGATATCTTTTCTTGTCATCTTTGCCTGTGTTTACACTTTTCATTTAGTTGGAGAGTCAACCCCTGGTCAGTCTTTCTGATGAGCTTCTAGGACAAAGGCCATCTTATTCCACCATCTTAATGTAACAAATCACTCTGTATATTAACCATTAGGTGCTTGGTCAACATTTGTTTTAGCTAAATTTCATAGTTTCTCATGACAGGCAGTGAAAAATTCTAGAATAAGAATCATAGTGTTCAAATTTCAGCTGCTTTTATCTTTTTTTTCTCCTTTTATTTTCCTGTTGTACTTCTTACCAATGGATAAAGGAAGCTATTTCGATGTCATTCTTGCAAAAGAACACAATGAAAGGTAAGGGCTTGTAATAACTTTAGGAGTTTCCTTTTAACAAATGTAAATGGCCCCAAGGAACCTTCATGCAGATAAGGATAGGGGATGCGGTGCATACACACACCTGTCACCGTATGAGGGGCATTACTGGAAATTGATTAGAATGTTCTCTGTTTTAAAATATTATCTACCCCATGCAAATTAAATAAGACCACCCTCCCCAGTCATTTCTAGATCAGTAAGCAATAAGCAGAAGCTTTGTGTATCTCAGCTAGGCTAATGACATAGCATCTCTGCTTGTAAATTCTTCTCTAAATATTACAAAGTCTACCTTTTGTTTTCATTCAAAGTCAATTTGTCAGCTTGTTTTGCTTCTTAAGCTAACTTTACATGCTTTTCATGCATTGTAGTGTCTTTTGCTAACATTTGCCATCTTGGTGAATAGGCTCACAGCGTAGAGATGCTCCAGTGAGGGATCAGAAACAGCTCTGTCCCTTCAGTGGATAGGTGTTCATTCTTTTGCATTGTATTTGAATGCTTTCTCCACCAAACCTTCCTTAATACCTTTAATAAGATGAGTTTTTCTAGTTTTGTTTTTTTAATTCATTAGTCATTTATTTACATACCCCTTACAATCTTTACACAGTTCTATTATGTGCACACAAATTACTCTAATCATTAACAGTAAAATCTTTTGGGATAGGAATCTTTTATTCTGGATTACTAATTTAACACATTTCTTCATATAGAGTTACATTCTATNATTTACATACCCCTTACAATCTTTACACAGTTCTATTATGTGCACACAAATTACTCTAATCATTAACAGTAAAATCTTTTGGGGTAGGAATCTTTTATTCTGGATTACTAATTCTAACACATTTCTTCATATAGAGTTACATTCTATAAATGTTTTACATGAGTGAATGAGTGAATAATTTACAAGAAAATGCTGTTGGACTTACCGTGTACTATAGAGTATTTTTTATGGGAAATAGATGGGGAAAAAGTGGAAGCAGTGACAGATTTCATTTTCTTGGGCTCCAAAGTCACTGTGGATAGTGACTGATGCCATGAAATTAAAAGATGCTTGCTCCTAGGAAGGAAATGTATGATAAACCTAGACAGCAAATTAAAAACATCACTTTGACATACAAAGACATCACTTTGCCAACAAAAGTCCATATAGTCAAAACTATGGTTTTTCCAGTAGTCATCCATGGATGTGAGAGCTGGACCATAAAGAAGGCTGAGGGCCAAAGAACCGATGCCTTCAAATTGTGATGCTGGAAAGGACTCTTGAGAGTCCCTTGGACAGCAAAAAAGATCAAACCAATCAATCCTAAAGGAAAACAACCCAAATATTCATTGAAAAGACTGATGCTGAAGTTGAAACTCTAATAATCTGGCCATCTAATACGAATAGCTAGCTGACTCATTTGAAAAGATACTGATGCTGGGAAAGATGGAAGGCAAAATGAGAAGAGAGCAGCCCAGGACGATATAGTTAGATAGCATCATTGACTCAGGGGACATAAATATCAGCAAACTCCAGAAGATAGTGAAGTACAGGGATACCTGGTGTACTGCAGTTCATGGGGTTGCAAAGAGTAGGACATGACTGAACCCCTGCAAACAGAATATTTTTATTTTTGACTTCCGACTTTATTTCTAGTCATATTTAACTCTTATATATAGTATCATTTGGGCTTCCTGGATGGTTCAGCAGCAAAGAATCTGCCTGTGATACAGGAGATGTGGGTTCAATCCCTGGGTAGGGAAGATCTTTTGGAGAAGGGCAAGGCAACCTACTCCAGTATTCTCATCTAGAGAGTTCCATGAACAGAGGAGCCTGGCAGGCTACAGTCCATAGGATCACTGGGTCAGACACAACTGAAGCAACTTAGCATACACGCACTTGTAGTGAAGTGAAGTGAAAGTCGCTCAGCCCTGTCTGACTCTTTGCCACCCCATGGACTGCACAGTCCATGGAATGCTCCAGGCCAGAATACTGGAGTGGGTAGCCTATCCATTCTCCAGGGGTTCTTCCCAACTCCAGGACTGAACCCAGCTCTCCCGCACTGTAAGCAGATTACTTACCAGCTGAGCCACAAGGGAAACCCAGGAATACTGAAGTGGGTAGACTATCCCTTCTCCAGCGGATCTTCCTGACCCAGGAATTGAATCAGGGTCTCCTGCATTGCAGGCTGATTTTTGACCAACTGAGCTATCAGGGAAGCCAAATAAAAGTTAGCTAATTTGATTCTATGTCTCCTTGTAACTCTCTTGTGTGACCTATTTTGTTTTACTTTTTGTTTTTATGATTTTATTTCAACATGTAAATTGAAAAAAAATTATTATGACATGTATAAAATCTTACTAATTTAAAAGTTAACTCTTCCCTCTAGGATGACCCACCAATGTGACCTAAAGAGCAAATAAAACAGAAATAGGCATCACTTTATTTTTCCCCAATATGCTTAACTGGCACTGAGATGTTTTGAATAATTTATGATGTTTACACAGAAGGAAAAAGACAGAGGATTTTATTTCTTATAATGAGTAGAACAAAGTGCAAAGATCAAATAAAGTCAAAGAAAAAATCCGATAAATAATAAAAGACTCATGTAAATTAGCATTTGTTTTTGGAACGCCTTGCATTGTAAAGTCATAGATCATGTTTGTAGAAATGAATAAAACTCTTCTCATTTCCTGTGCAGCACTTCATTTTTCTTTATTATAGACACATGGAACAGTCAATGTTGCAAAGTGTTCAGGAGCTCACTTTCTGCAAGGAGGGCGTTGGGGCATAGTTCCAGAAATTAGACTCTACTCATATAAGCCACATGAATAAGTACGTATATGCAAATTACAAAGGTCACTTTTACCTGAATTTGAGGTGGGCCTAGAACAAATAGCAAAAAACAAAATTATATACCAGGTCTTGGGCAAAAGTTGTGAGAAAGGAAGCTAATGTATTGAAGTGAAGTGAAAGTCATTCAGTCACATCTGACTCTTTGCGATTCTATGGACTATACAGTCCAAGGGATTCTCTAGGCCAGATTACTGGAGTGGGTGAGCCTTGCCCTTCTCCAGGGGATCTTCCCAACCCAGGGATTGAACCCATGTCTCCAGCATTACAGGTGGATTCTTTATGAACTGAGCTATCAGGGAAGCTAAACTACATCAGCTAGTGTATCAGATGTCTAAAAGACAATCTGGCAAAAATTGTCACCCTCTCTTATCCAGTAATCTGACATGAAAAACATATAATTTCTAGTGGAAACCTACTTTGCAAAATGTACTAACACCTCCAAAAAAGTGGCCAGCCATTATATGAACAACAAGGAGCAAGATTGTCTTGTGGATAAGTAGTGGATAACACTGTCTTACACCTTTATTTAAAAAGACACTTCTTTCTGTAGAGGTAAAACACCAAAATGTGGTAGAAATATTGCACAATCTATAAACCCCAAGGATGTGAGTCAAGATTTGGCTTGGCAGTTTCCTGTCTACTTTCAGGAATAGAATTTACAAGATCTTTACATCCCATTTCTTCACATATAATTTAAATCCTTCATTTATAAAACATCAAATCTCTTAACTTAAAATATCATTTGTCCTTCCTACCTTAACAGAACTCAATGTGATAATATATACAAAGATGTAAATTGCTTTATAAATGTCAGTACTTGAACATTCTCACCATCATTAATCTTCCAATCATGAAGCTTATGACAAATATTTGGGCCTTTGGGAAAAAATTCTATTTCTCTAACACTTTGGTTCAACTGGATTTGAAGCCTATTAGTGTTTACTTAAGAAAATTAACAAAATAAGTTAGGAGAAAACTTAAAACAATATGAAGCACTAGAAGAAAATCAGGCACAGCACGCGTATGTGAAGAAAGAACACTGCACGTGATAGTTATCATCGATATGAAGAAAATCAGAGAAGACTGCAAGGTAACCAGAGAAAGAAGACAAAGCAATGTAGAAACATTTGGATGAAAAGAATACATGTCAACTCTGATTAGACTTATCTGAAGTGAATATGGTTTGATGTAATGGGCATACTCAATATGAACAATGGTGATATCTACACAGAAGATAAATGTTTAATCACCATCAGAATGAAAGCACAGATAAGATTCAGCTGATTCATAACCCTGATATTTCTTTTTGAGTTTGCTGATGAAAACCATTGGAAGAAACATTTAATGATGAGGTACGCATTGACACGAATGCATGAAAGTTGGCCAGAAGTCACCCCTTTGAACATAATATCATTTCCAAACTTTAATCTACTGGGACCTTTGAAGATATTTCTGGAGGAAATTCTTACCTTGAAAAAGATAATATCATTTTGGGCTGAAAAAAAAAAGTAGCTTGCACATTAAAAAAATAATAATAACTGATCTCCCCCAGCTGAGGAATACATATTGATATTAATACTTGAGTACAATGGTTTCAAAGGTCAAACTCAAGAAAAAAATTTGGATGCAGTGGTCTCTGCAGAGTACTGCAAGTATCATCAGTGTTTTCTATGTCTCACAGCATCCCTTCACCTCATACTTAAGTAGAAACAGTCATTCTTCTCACAGAAACCTTCATCTTATTCGCACAAGCTTTAGTAATAGGGATGATTGGCTCAGAGGTTAAAGCGTCTGCCTCCAATGCGGGAGACTTGGGTTCGATCCCTGGGTCAGGAAGATCCCCTGGAGAAGGAAATGGTAACCCACTCCAGTATTCTTGCCTGGAGAATCCCATGGATGTAGAAGCCTGGTAGGCTACAGTCCACGGGGTCCGACAGAGAGTCAGACACGACTGAGCGACTTCACTTTCATAGATGCATAGATGATAATCAACTAGCTGGTTTATAAATTAATATGAATGAAATAATAGCCAGAAAGTCTCCCTTTCTCAAACTACTGCTATTTTTTATCAACTAAAAAAATCCAGATTTGTTTTCTCTTGACTTAAGTGAAAGTGTTAGTCACTCAGTCATGTCCAACTCTATGGGACACCATAGACTATAACTCACTGGGCTCCTATGTCCATGGAATTCTACAGGCAAGGAATCTGGAGTGGGTAACCATTCTCTTCTCCAGGGACTTTTCCTGAACCACAGATTGAACCCGTGTCTCCTGTACTGCAGGCAGATTCTTTAGAGCCAACAGAGAAGGCAAACATCAGGCTTCTCTTGACTTAAGGCACTGCTTATTCTGTTAAAACTCATCTACTATGGGAAAAAGAAAACCCTTCAGAATATATATAGACAATTAGTAGGAGAAAAAGACAATGCATAAAGAAGCAATACGTTAACTGTAAAAGCCTACCCATGCTGATCACTGCTTTTATGATTACTATGGAATTATTGACCAAGGAGCAGAACTGCAGAGTGTGCTTCCTTTGGGGAATGCTGGTATATACCACTTGTCTCATTATCCTGATCATCTTAAGGGCTTTGAGGGTGGGAACCACATCTCATTCTTTCCACTTCTCCCACTGTTCTTGCTGAAGTCTTCATTACGTATTGGTTTCTACGCAAGAAACAAATTATAACATTTTCAGGTGAAAATTATGAGAAACTTCCAAGGGGCATGCTTCTTTTCTAGCTTGAAAAAGTCTATAAAAATGAGATCACTGCAGAACTGGATGATTATTCTACACTCAGAGCTGGATTTTGTCCTAGAGCAGGGCACTCAAGGCAGTATGAAAAAACTAATTCACCGCTTAAAACATGAGAATTTGATTTGAATACATCTGAGTTAAGGACTGATGCTAAAGCTGAAACTCCATTACTTTGGCCACCTCATGAGAAGAGTTGACTCATTGGAAAAGACTCTGATGCTGGGAGGGATTTGGGGCAGGAGAAGGGGACGACAGAGTATGAGATGGCTAGATGGCATCACCAACTCGATGGGCATGAGTTTGGATGAACTCCGGGACTTGGTGATGGACAAGGGGGCCTGGCATGATGTGATTCATGGGGTTGCAAGGTGTCGGACACGACTGAGTGACTGAACTGAACTGAGTTTAAAATGAATATGTTTAACTCTATTTATATTTTAACACATTTATTGAGGTGTGATAGATATACAGAATGTGTACTTATTTAATGTGTACAAATTAATTCATTTGGAAATGTATAAACACCCACTATAGTATAGAATCACCATAATCCACGATATGCAGCCATGAAATTAAAAGACACTTGCTCCTTGAAAGAAAAGCTATGACCACCCTTTAATATGTTAGTCAGCATATTAAAAAGCAGAGACATTACTTTGCCAACAAAGGTCTGTCTAGTCATAGCTATGGTTTTTCCAATAGTCATGTATGGATGTGAGAGTTGGACCACAAAGAAAGCTGAGCACTGAAGAATTGATGCTTTTGAACTGTGGTGTTGGAGAAGACTCTTGAGAGTCTCTTGGACCACAAGGAGTTCAAAACCATCAATCCTAGAGGAAATCAGTCCTAAATGTTCATTGGAAGGACTGATGCTGAAGCTTCAGTAATTTGGCCACCTGATTTGAAAAGCTGACTCATTAGAAAAGACCCTGATGTTGGAAAAGATTGAAAGTAAGAGGACAAGGGGACA
>SJYW01026281.1:433421-457000 GCA_006410735.1 Raphicerus campestris
CTGCATCTGCTGCATCTGCTGCATCGACAGGTGCATTCTTTACCGCTGAGCCATCTGGGAAACTCCTTTCTTTGTCATAGTTGAATATTCTTTTGTACAAATACACACAGCCACACTTAACCACCATATTAAGGTATATAGCATTATATAAAGAGGCAATAATGACTCTTACCCTGCAAGATTATAAAAATTAAACATGGTTATGTAATTAAAATATTTTGTAAAGCACTGTACAAAGTTTAAATATGGTTGTCTCTGAAACTTTTGTTTCTCAGCTAAGCCTCATTTCTTTCATCATAATATATCCAGAACACATCTGCCACTACTGAGAGCCTTGATCTTGGTTTCTTCTATGAAACCAGTCCTTGGTGCCAAAAAGTAGGGGATCACTCTTTTAATGACCATAATCAAGCTTTAAGATATAGAAAATTAATTATCTTGGGAATGGGGTCTATGGTATAGGAGGATTTTCTGAAGAGCATTCCAGTCATTATCAGGAATGTCTGAAGAAAAAAAGTGATTTTGGATTATTCCCAACTAGCAACTGATGAGACTATCTCCAGCTAATGGCAATTACTTTAATCAAAGAACTTCATGTCCACTAATTAATTAATCTTCAGACTCATTCTTTAGAGTAAACCATTAATGAGGAAATCAATTTATCAACAGCTATTAACAAAAAGACGATATGACTTGCTCAAGGCTATGGAGTAAGTCATAGTCCAAGTGTGACTGTGGAATCAGAGTTCCCAGCAGGCCTGACTATTAAGGACCTGTATAAAATATGATTTAATGAATATCCCTAATAGGGGCTTCAGCCAACTCATTAAGGGTCTTGAGGCCTGTACCCCTCAGTTCTGAGTATTGTTTTCTCGAAATTATACCTCCGGCATAATCAATTTATCCTTTCTTTCTTCTCTCTTATTGAACCATTGATTACCACTGGTTATGTGATTAGATGATGAATAAGTCACAGAAAGGGTCCTGTCCTTGGGAAGCCTCCAGTCCAAAGGGAGAAGGAAATATGTGAAAATACAATTACAAATATAGTATTATCACTGCTTAATGGAGGTAGCAATGAAGAGACCTACAAACCAGGAGAGAAAATCTGCCTTTCAAAATAGGCCCCAATCAATGATGACTGTGCCAGTCATATGTGACAAATTCAGATTTAAACAACTGCATATCTGTACCAAATGAATATTTTTTCTAGGCTAAGTATGCTAACCTGTCTTGCCTGATTTGCTTAATATGACTACCCAAATTTTAGCTGATCATGGAACCTCCTAGAAATTTCCACAAAGGTGATGAATATATTGGGACAGGAGTCAAAAAAGGCTTTTCAAATTGGATATGGTTGTTTGAGGAGGCAGAATACCAAGATCTATATGTTGTGGTCATCATCATTATCATTATGCTTAATTCTTTATTAGGGCTTCCCTGTTAACCTAGCTGGTAAAGAATCTGCCTGCAGTGCAGGAGACCTTGGTTTGATTCCTGGGTTGGGAAGATCTGCTGGAGAAGGGATAGGCTACCCACTCCAGTATTCTTGGGCTTCCCTTGTGGCTAAGCTGATGACGAATTTGTCTGCAATGTAGGAGACCTGGATTCTATCCCTGGGTTGAGAAGATCCCCTGGAGAAGGGAAACGCTACTCACTCTCTTTACTAAAGGCCCATAATGTTTTTGGCACTGTATGTGCTATGCATGTTCATTTACGATAATTATTTCAGATGCTTCAAAAGAAACTATATAAAAAGCAACAAGGTAAAAGGACTTGCCATTGAGCTTTAGTTTGGACATTTTTTTTTTTTTTGCCTTGTTTCCTATGCACTGACTGCTGTGTAGACATTTTCCCCAGTTCCTGTGAATCTGTATATTAACTCTGTTTAGCATCTTAGCCAGAATATCAAAGAATTTAGATTACGAGGAACATCCCAGCTCAAGGATGACATTCCCTATTACACTTACTTTTGATGACACCATCATTCTGCTTTGGTTTGGTAGGATGGGTGACATTCTGATATTTGAGAAAGTCCATTTATTGCCAGATGCACCTTTCTAAATGATTGTAATAGATGTTATAAATGCTAAAAAGAGGACTCAGAGCTTGAGTTAAAGTCTATAGGAATATTGACTTGAGTCTCCAGAGAAAAGGATATATCATGGTAGGTTTACAACAAACATGAATGTAGAAAAAGAAAACAAAAACAAAAAAAGAGAGTGTGTTTACACCTAAAGAAACAATCTCAGGCAAAACAGTCAGTTCAGGTCAGTTCAGCTGCTCAGTTGTGTCTAACTATTTGTGACTCCATGGACTGTAGCATGCCAGGCTTCCCTGTCCATCACCAACTCCCAGAACTGGCTCAAACTCATGTCCATCGAGTCAGTGATGCCATCCAACCATCTCATCCTCTGTCATCCCCTTCTCCTCCTGCCTTCAATCTTCCCCAGCATCAGGATCTTTTCCAATAAGTCAGTTCCCTGCATCAGGCCAAAGTATTAGAGCTTCAGCTTTGGATAAAACAATAGAGGAACAAGAAATAGCCGGAGCCCAGTGAATAGAGATGAGTCCTTCGGTGATGGGACTATGTGATCATAGTTTGGTGAGCTTTAAAATGCACATTTGGCCAAGTGACTCTAGTGTGAAAGAAAGTTTTTATAGGCTCATCGGGCTCTTTGGAGAATTGAGAAATTGTGAAGAGGAAAATCTGGGTCTCTGAAGACTGAAAGTGGGCATGAACTGTGTACCTGAGGAGAATCTGGGAAAATCAGAGTTGACGGGAACTCGTCTATGGGGTTCTGCCTCTGCAACAGTCCAGAGGAGTGAACAGGGAGCCCAGCAATTCAACAAATGCTGTTTCAGGTAAGCCTCTCAACACCACAAGGAGCAGCAAATGATGGGCATATGGATTCCTTTTCACCAAGAAAAGGAAAAAAAATAAAGGTTCATAAGAGTTGAAAGGACTGCGGCCAAGTCAACCAGTCATGCCATTGCAGACTCTAGACTAAAATTTGGTCATCTTACTCTCCACCCAGGGCACTTTTCACCCTAATAATAAGTCTTCTCTCAGGCTTTTTTTTTTTTCCTACCCTACGGTTGAAATTATACCGTTCTTATAGCATCAGTTGTAACTAACCTAATTCATCCTGTGTGCATGTGTGCTAAGTCACTTCAGCCATGCCCAACTTTTTGCGACCCCATGGACTGTAGCGCACCAGGCTCCTCCATCCACAGGGAATCTCCAGGCAAGAAAACTGGAGTGGGCTGCCACGTGCTCCTCCAGGGGGTCTCCCTGACCCAGGGATGGAACCAGAGTCTCTTATGTCTCCTGCACTGACTGGCAGGTTCTTTACCACTAGCACCACCTGGATCCTGGGTAGTAGTCATTTTCAGGTCTCATACTGTACAATTACTACAATCTCTAATAAAAACATAATAAATTGGTATTGATGACAATAGCTAAAATCTATTATGTACAAGGCACCAGGCATTAAATATTTTCCATGCACAGATATTATCTAATTTAATCATAGCAAGCTAAGAGAGAGATACTGTAATTACCTCTATTTGGAGAGCTGGGACTCATGGGGCATAACATAATTTAATAATGTAATTAAGTGGTAGACATGAAATATTGAAGCTGTACCTTCTGACTCCAGACATATCCTTCTTTATTCCTCAGAATAATGTGTCTTCCCATTGAAAGCAGGGGCCCAGCTCTGCTTGTTTTTATTTCTACTACATCATATGTCGCATTTTGTAACTATCTACTACCTGCATTTGTTCAATATGCTATTTGTCAACAACAAAAAAAAGCTTGTTGAAGTGAATCATAACCTGATATTTCAGGGACGGTGCATCAGTTATAAAGGAGACCATAAGTGTCATTTGAGAATAGAGATTTCATATAAAACAGAAGTAGATCATCTGTCTGCACCGGGATGTGGCAAGTATGAGGCAGTGCTGAAAATGAGAAAGAACATGTATTGAGTCCCTTCTATGACTCAGGAAAACTCTTCTGAAGGCACGTTTGGGAAGACTAAGGTGGACCAAGAGAAGCTGCAGCCTTGAAGTTCAGACTTAGGTCTGAATCTTGACTTGCTACTTGGCTTGAAGGCATGTTAGTTGCTCAGTCATGTCCGACTCTTTGTGACCCCATGGACTATAGCCCCCCCAGGCTCCTCTATCCATGGAATTTCCCAAGCAAGAATACTGGAATGAGTTGCCATTTCCTNGGTCTGAATCTTGACTTGCTACTTGGCTTGAAGGCATGTTAGTTGCTCAGTCATGTCCGACTCTTTGTGACCCCATGGACTATAGCCCCCCCAGGCTCCTCTATCCATGGAATTTCCCAAGCAAGAATGCTGGAATGAGTTGCCATTTCCTTTGGCTTAGTCTGTGTTACTAGACAAAATAAAATAACTTCTCAGAGTCTGGTTTTTTTTTTTTGCCTTCTACAATGAATATAGCAATCAGAGTCTTGAAATCAGGAGGAAATCAAATCAGATAATTGTAGGCATCAGCCTTCTGAAGGTTCCTATATTTCTCTGTCTTGATTCATGTCACCACCAGATTTACATGTGGCTTGTTTGTCTGCTTTTTATTAACTAATTCTCATAAAATCTTGAAAGGCAGTTTGATTGTCTCTATTTTAGTGACGTAAAAGATGAGTTGTGGTGGTTAAGTATGTATAGCGAAGATGAGAAAAGGGCCCAGATGTGGTTGATTGAATTTCTGAGAGTTCCCCCATAATATATGTTAAATATTCCCTCATAAGAGATCTCCAAGACTATTTTAAAGGCTTTTTAAATAGTGCCGAATCTACGGTCATCTCATTTGTAGTTTGGATTCATTTTGCTACATGTCAACCATGTGGTGAAAGTCATTCAATGGGTCATTTCAAAATTCCATAATTTTAAAAGACACTTTGATGACAATCTTATTCTTGTTTTTCCTCCTCAGCCTTGTACTTTTCTGCATTTTCATACTGATTTCATAAAATCCCAGTTACTTATTTTTCTCAAACATACTAGCTATGGTTATGACTCTGTAGTTTGGAACAGAATGTTCATTCTACTTGAAATACAGTCACCTTCATGGTCTGCTGGGTGGACTCCTACACATTCTGAAAACTCCAATTCTCATTGTTCCTCCATTTTGCCATTCCCTTCATCCAGGGTATCCCTCATCACTCCCACAACACCTGGAGCTAACCTAATCTAAAATTCAATATTTCCAAAACTTGCCAGTCTTAAAAGACACACACACACAGCAACCTTGTGGAAGACAGATTCTTAGACCAGATTCAAGTCAGGACAATCAAAACTTCCAGTGGAGGCACCTATAAACCTTAATGTTTATAAACACCACAGTCAATTTTATGATCAGAGAAGTATACACTACTTAAATGGATCACCTATTAATTTACATTATACTTCCTGTTTTCATGTTTCCTGCCTCTAGCTTGTGGTGTCCCTTAGAAGTGAACCTTATTCAAGATGGATTTTTTAGTTTATTGTCTAGAAATACAATTTTCAGGAATTGATTGCTGAATGAATGAGTTAATGAAAGAATACTCAGAATGAAATAATAAAAAGGCTTCTCATATAATCCAGGGAAATCTTTCCAAGTCACCATGAGTACAAATTCCAGATGTCTTATTGCTGATTTCTAGCTGGTATTATGTGTTCTGTTTTCATTTTGTTTTTAAACTTTGTCTAAGACCAGCAGAGGCCCCTCTTCTTAGAGAACTGACATCAATTCTGCAGCATCTGATCAAAGTCACATTAGGTTGGAGAAATTGTGACTGTAGACAAATATATACCCAAACAGCATTCAACATAAATATAGACTTGAATTTACTGAAGTTCATACTAGGTGAAATATACTGAAAAAAGTGTAAGGATCTTTCTTGTAAAAGTTCTAAATGATAATGGAGAAGAGGAATAGCAATAAATTGGATAACAGAGAAAAGTTAAAGAGGTTAAAATATATCCATGAGTACTGGTACTTCTGTCATCACAATCAATTTCAACTTACAAGATGTATCTCTTTTCCTTCACAATAAAGTCCAGTCCTCTTCATGACATGTAAGGCCCTCCAAATCTGGTCCAATCAACTCTGACAATTTCATTTTATTTTGTTTTACCCCTCATCCATAGACCCACTCATAAGAGACACTTCTCTCTCTTCTCTTTCTTTCCCTCATGGTCTGTTGCATCATAGAGAAACAAAGCCAGATATTAAGGAAGTAATAAATAGTGTTCAATGATAAATCATGCAACAGGGAAGAAGGTCCAGTGTAAACTGAACTCGGCTTTGATGCCAGGTGTATTAAAGGAAAGGTGATGAAGGGCATTGAGGGCAGTTTGCTTCCTGTGACCATATCATCTGTGTTTGCTAATCAGCACTTACCTGGAGGGTGGAAAAACAAACTTCTTGGTGACCAGAGGCAGTTATACAATTTGGAACAAGGCTCCCAACATGCTAGGCTCTTACACTCCCAGGAGGACTGAGGGATTAGAACTATCTCCTTGATCGAATTTTGAAGAGTCTGCTCCCAGGTCCTTGAGGAGACAGTTCAGACTGATAGAAGATTCAGATCCAAAAGGGCAGACAAATAAATGATTTATCACTGCAATCTTGTCTACTCTAAGGGAAGTTAGGCTCAGAGTTTTACAATCATATCATCAAGTTTCAGCTAGAATAAGCAGTAGGTTCTCCTGGCACCATTGAACTTTCTTAGACAAGCATTTTAAGGTGTCTAGGGGCATCTTGGGGACACAGATTTAAAATGCTAGAGTCTATGTTAGTGTTTTATCACATCGCTTATAAAGAGGTTTTCATGCTTAGTCATTCAGTGTGTCCAGCTCTTTGTAACTTCCTGGACTGTAGCCTGCCAGGCTCCTCTCTAGGCAAGAATGCTGGAGTGGGTAGCCATTCTCTTCTCCAGTGAAAATTTCTGACCCAGGAGTCCAGTCCAGTTCTTCTGAATTTCAGGGAGATTTTTTACCATCTGAGACACCAGGGAAGATAAGTAAATTAAGCACCTGTGTGCAAACAAATGGGCTTCCCTGGTGGCTCAGATGGTAAAGAATCTGCCTGCAATGCAGGAGAGCTGGGCTCGATCCCTTGGTTTGCGAAGATCCCTTGGAGAAGGGAACGGCTACCCATTCCAGTACTCTTGCCTGAAGAATCCCATGGACAGAGGAGCCTGGCAGGCTATAGTCCACAGTGTTGCAAAGAATTGAACATACTCTAATCTCATTTTCCCCTAGAAAGCTAATATAAAAATAAAATGATAATAATATAAAAACCAACCTTATATTCAAGATGGACAGTGAGGGCAGAAAAGAAATGCCTTTGTCCAGGCAATGAAAATAGCATGTACAAAGAAACAATAGTAATAAAAGCAAGAGGATGGTCATTATTGCTAACAAGTTAGCATCTTCATTCTTCAGCATGACAGGCAAAGACTCATCTATTTGTCAACTCCTTGACTTCCTCCAGCAAAGGCCCCTAATACTACCATGATGTCCATATCACAACTCCTTTTCTAGGATATTGGAAGATATTTAAGCCAGAGTGATCAACAGGTTACCCTGGCAAACAGAGGAGGCAGAGGGAATCCCTGCTAACAGGAAGCAGGTGCCTGGGGAGACAGGCATTTCAGTTATCTATTGCTGTACAACAAACTACCCAAAGCTTGGTGACCTCAAAGAGCAACCTTTCTCTTAAAGCTCATGCTTTTGGGGGTCAGGAACTCAAACAGGGTTCAGCAGGGCTAGTCTTCCACTTCATGTGGCATCAGTTGGGTAATTCTGTGATTTTTAAGGGGGACTTCACTGTCATTTCTATCTTAGAAGGGACAATTGGAAGTCAGGCTTAGCTGTGCCATCTCCCCCTCTGTGTACTCTATGTACAGTTCTTTCATGCTCCACTCTCTCTAGCAGGAGAGCTGGGGGACTCAGGGCTCCCAGAGTCAAGGCAAAAGTTGCCAGTCCTCCCAAAAACTAGATTCAGAACCTGGAACAATGCAAAGCATCACTTCCTCTGTGCTCTATTGGTCAAAACNGGCTACCCATTCCAGTACTCTTGCCTGAAGAATCCCATGGACAGAGGAGCCTGGCAGGCTATAGTCCACAGTGTTGCAAAGAATTGAACATACTCTAATCTCATTTTCCCCTAGAAAGCTAATATAAAAATAAAATGATAATAATATAAAAACCAACCTTATATTCAAGATGGACAGTGAGGGCAGAAAAGAAATGCCTTTGTCCAGGCAATGAAAATAGCATGTACAAAGAAACAATAGTAATAAAAGCAAGAGGATGGTCATTATTGCTAACAAGTTAGCATCTTCATTCTTCAGCATGACAGGCAAAGACTCATCTATTTGTCAACTCCTTGACTTCCTCCAGCAAAGGCCCCTAATACTACCATGATGTCCATATCACAACTCCTTTTCTAGGATATTGGAAGATATTTAAGCCAGAGTGATCAACAGGTTACCCTGGCAAACAGAGGAGGCAGAGGGAATCCCTGCTAACAGGAAGCAGGTGCCTGGGGAGACAGGCATTTCAGTTATCTATTGCTGTACAACAAACTACCCAAAGCTTGGTGACCTCAAAGAGCAACCTTTCTCTTAAAGCTCATGCTTTGGGGGGTCAGGAACTCAAACAGGGTTCAGCAGGGCTAGTCTTCCACTTCATGTGGCATCAGTTGGGTAATTCTGTGATTTTTAAGGGGGACTTCACTGTCATTTCTATCTTAGAAGGGACAATTGGAAGTCAGGCTTAGCTGTGCCATCTCCCCCTCTGTGTACTCTATGTACAGTTCTTTCATGCTCCACTCTCTCTAGCAGGAGAGCTGGGGGACTCAGGGCTCCCAGAGTCAAGGCAAAAGTTGCCAGTCCTCCCAAAAACTAGATTCAGAACCTGGAACAATGCAAAGCATCACTTCCTCTGTGCTCTATTGGTCAAAACAGCCACTGGCCTGCCCAAGATCAAGGATAGAGAAATAGGCCCTACCTTGTGGTAAAAGGAGGGACAAGTAATGTGTAGCCATTTTTAATCTACTGTCATAGACTTATATAGACATTATTTATTCATCCAGAATCTTTCATGTCATAAGAAGGAAAACAGGATATAGTTCTTATAACTATATATAGCATTGTTATAGTAATATTTAAATCATCAAAAAAGTATAAAAATACCAATGTGATAAAAGTGAAAACAAATAGGATGGCCTCTAATGTCTACAGAGTATATGAAATATCTTTGTGTTCATAGGTAGAGGTGTTAATTGTTATTATTAAACACTTTCTATGTGCAGCAATTTTTCTTTGCATCACCTTATATAATTCACACAATAACCATTTTGAGAGAAGCATCTTATCATCATTTTGCAAGTGAGAAAACTGATGTTCAGAAACACATGTTGTGTTGTCCAAGGGTACATGGTTAGGATGCTGGTGTTAAAGTCCATGGTCCTTCTATAGAGTCACATTGCCATCCATCTGCTCCATAAAGGTCCATGAGCTCTGTTCTGGCAAGAACAGAAGTCAATATTCCCATTTCACAAAAAATAAAATGACCTGGGGTTAAGGGGAGCAGCTTTTCAACATTGTACAACTGAAAAGTAAAGACACAGGAACTCATATCTATGCATTTTTTTTTAACTCCAGAATTTTTAGGGGTCACACACACCATTTCTTTGCAATAATTTCAACCATGTTAAAGAACATCCAAACTGTATGTAACCTTTTATCATTTTTATGCTTATGACTGTGCAATAATGGAAAATGTAAATTCTTTGCAATTTACAGTGGATTTTCCATTAGTGGCCGTGTTCCCATAGTTTCTTTATCTCTGTTTGTCTTAAACATTTATTACTAATTTGACACCAGTGATGTTCTAATTAAAGTTCATTCTCCAACATGAAATACAGTACTATATAAAGTAGCAAGAACATTTCCTTTCCATTTAGATTGCTTGATATTTCTTGAGCGGTTTACAATAAATGTTGGAAGTAATTTTGTTTATTTGTTTAGGAAGTCATCATTCCCATTATTCTTACTCCATACTATCACCCTGCATTTTTCCAACCAATTCTTGTGTTTCCTCAAAAGCTCTTTTATGCAATGGGTTTTTTTTAGGCACTATTGTTAATTAAAGTATCTAAATTGCTAAATTGCCTGGCAGATGTTAGATTTTTCCAAGCATGACCTATACTTTTTAGAAGAAAGATTATGAAAACTTTCATATTGAAGGGGAAAAAAAAGCAGTGCATTGAAAATAAAATAAAGTCACTCTAAACCCTTTTACCATAAGTAGAATCTAAATAAGCTTTATTCACCAAGCATGCCCTATTAGTTCTGCTTCCTAAACATATGTTACCAGTCTCTTTTTCCACCCTTGAACTCTCCTTCCTCCATTATAGGCNATTCTCCAACATGAAATACAGTACTATATAAAGTAGCAAGAACATTTCCTTTCCATTTAGATTGCTTGATATTTCTTGAGTGGTTTACAATAAATGTTGGAAGTAATTTTGTTTATTTGTTTAGGAAGTCATCATTCCCATTATTCTTACTCCATACCATCACCCTGCATTTTTCCAACCAATTCTTGTGTTTCCTCAAAAGCTCTTTTATGCAATGGGTTTTTGTTTAGGCACTATTGTTAATTAAAGTATCTAAATTGCTAAATTGCCTGACAGATGTTAGATTTTTCCAAGCATGACCTATACTTTTTAGAAGAAAGATTATGAAAACTTTCATATTTAAGGGAAAAAACAGCAGTGCATTGAAGATAAAATAAAGTCACTCTAAACCCTTTTACCATAAGTAGAATCTAAATAAGCTTTATTCACCAAGCATGCCCTATTAGTTCTGCTTCCTAAACATATGTTACCAGTCTCTTTTTCCACCCTTGAACTCTCCTTCCTCCATTATAGGCTATTGATTGGTTGTAAAAAAAAAAAAAATCTGCATTTTTACCAACCACCATCCCTGGAACTTTTTATATTTTTGCTGCCATATTTTACATCATTTTATTTTGTGTATCCCTCCACAGCTAATTCCTAGGTGGTACAGGTAAAGAACTGCCTGCAAATTCTGGTTAGATATAAGACGGGTTTGATCCCTGGGTTGGAAGGATACCCCGGAGGTGGGCATGATGATGCACTCCACTTGTTTCTGCCTGGGAAATCCCAGGCTACAGTCCACAGGCCACAGCGTCAGACACACCTGAGCGACTAAGCAGGCACCACTGAACAACCTACTGTAGTTACTGTTGATTTTGCTACTTTAGTCTTTTAGGCTTCATATTAGCTTTCTTTTAAAAATTAATTTATTTTAATTGATTTTTTTTTACAGAATTTTGTTGTTTTCTGTCAAATATTACCATGAAATAGCATACTCGCTTTTTAAGTGAATGATCCAGGGCCTTTATCTGCCTTTACCAATGAGATTTTTCCTTCGTATATTTTGTTATTTCTAATTATGGCATTTACTTTTCCACTTAAACAAGACACTTTCACATTTCTAATCAGGATAAATGTAATGGTGATAAAGTCTCTTTGTTTTTGCTTGTCTGGGAAACTATCTCTCCTTCAATTCTGAATGATAACCAAGTCAAACAAAGTATTCTAGGCTATAAGTTTTTGTTTGTTTGTTTTCCTTTCAGGACTTTAAATATATCCTGCTAGTCCTCTCTAGCCTGTAAAATTTGTGCTGAAAAATCAGTGGAGAATCTAATCAAGCTTCCTTTGTGTGTGGCTGATTGTTTTTCTCTTGCTGATTTTAAGCCTCTTTATTTTTAACCCTTCTGTTTTAATTATAATATTTCTTGACATTGTACTCCTTAGACTTATCTTATCTGAGACTCTCCATTATTCCTCTTCCTGGATGATTGCTTCCTTCCCCACGTTAGGAGAGTTTTCAGCCATATATCTTCAAATAAGCTTTCTGTCCCTGTCTTCTCCTTCTGGCACCCCAATAATGAGAATAATAGTATGCTTGATGTTGTCTCTGAGTCCTTTAAACTCTCCTCACTAAAAAAATAAAAATGAAATAAATCATTCTTTTCGCTGTTCCGATTAGGTTATTTTCCCTCATCTATCTTCTGGATCATTTATCCATTTTATGGATCATCTAATCTGCCATTCACTCCTTCCAGTGTACTTATTTCCAGTAATTTTATTTCTTAGCTCTGTTTTTTTTTTTTTTTTCCTTATGTTTTCTAAGAGTCTGTTGAAGTTCTCACTGAGCTCCTCCATTCTTCTCTGAAGTTCAGTGCATACTTGCTTGGAACATTTTCTTTGAACTCTTCGTCAGCTAAATCACTCATTTCTGTTTCATTAGGTTGCCTCCCCACCCCGGAGCTTTATTTTATTTCTTCTGGATCATATTCCTCTATCTCCTCATTTTGTCTTTCAATTTTCATTTCTAAGAATTAGGCAAAGCAGCTGCCTCTCCTGGTCCTCAAGGAGTGGCCTTGTAGAATGCCTGCAGCTGGTGGTATTGGGAGTGCTACACCCAAGCTGAGTTTGCAAGGTGGCTGAGGCTGGAGTGGGTGGGTGCCAGGGAACTCACAACAGTGGTGCTCACTGATGCCTCCAATACTGCAGAGGGCTCCAGAAGTTTCCTGTCCATTTGGCAGAAGCTCTTGGGTTAGTAAACAGATTTCCTTAGCATATAGTCTATGTACCCTTTCAGTTGCTATTTATTCACTGTACTCCAAAGTGGGTAGGCCTGCACTGGACCCCTCAACAATATCACTCACTACTGCACTGGGGTTGGAATTCCCATGAATGCCATGTCTCTACCTTTCCTACTGATTTCTATGTGGTCCTTCTTTGTGCAGCAGTCACTCAGCACACAGGTGGTTTCCAAGAACTACTCTAGGGACTTCACTGGTGGCCGAGTGGCTAGGACTCTGCACTCCCAATGTGGGGTGCCTGGGTTCAATCCCTAGTCAGGAAACTAGATCCCACATGCTGCAACTAAAGATCCTACATGCCGTAACAAATGTCTAAGATCCCAAGTGCCACAACAAAGACCCAGCACAGCCAAGTAAATAAATAAATATGAAAACAAAACCAACAAAAAACATTGCTGTGTATATTATGCTGTCTCAATGTGTCCATGACAGGAGGTGACATAAGGGTCTTTCTACATCAGCACCTTCTCTTCTCCTTTGCTCTTAATTGAAAAGGAAAAATGACTGAATTAAGGAGAAATTTCTTTTCTAGAAGGAAAAATAAGAACACCTCTTTAATTATTTTATGAAAAATCTGTAGAGCACTTAAAATATTTTATATTAAATATTTCAGTTACATTGGAAAGGCTCATAATTCCCAGTGAAAAGTCCTGCAATTAATATATTTAATTGAAGAAAAAAGGTATCATTTTTCCCCTACTGAAATTTAAGGTTAGTTAATTTTTGATTATATAATGTTACCTTGAACTCCCATAAAGACTTACTCTACATTTAAAATATTGTTTTGTACTAAAATTCTTTTATTCCTAGCTCTCAAATTATAAATAATATATAAGCATTGTTGAAAGTGGTAAAATAAAAAAATGAGTCATTCTTTTTTAATAGTCTGCATGAATAATTATTGGACCAATGGTTCACAGTATACAACCCGCAATTAAATATATTCATTAATTCAATAAAATGGTTATATTTTATATTTGAAAGCCAAATATTAAAGTAATATTATAGCTCCTAATAGAAAATATTCTTCAGTTTTATATATATATTTTCAAATTTTCAAAAATAATTGATTCCTTAGTCCAATAAAAGTACTCTGAATTATTAAATAAATAAAAACATTTAACTCTTTTATGAACTATAGTCAATTAACAAAATCGTAATCCTCACATAGTCAAATGTTTAAGTCAAAGCAAATACACTTCAGATTTTATCTCAGAAACATATCTTATCAAAATGTTGATTAGAATCCAAAACTAGATAGTTTTGAAGCAAAAGGCTTTGAAATCAGTTTCATAACTGGTTTACATTAATTGATATCAATTTCTTTTCAAACTTTTTAGGGTACACGGTACACTGTTGGCCTTAGAAGTCACCATACGCTTGTTCTCACAGACTCAGGCGTGAAATGTACGTGCACTCAAAGAAACTCTTTCTTAAGTGAAGAGTTAACAGTATTGTGCTGGTGAGCCTGTCTACTCAAAATGTAGCCTCTAAGACAGCAGCGTGAGGCCCATCTGAGACACAGGCACAAAGGCAGAGTTCAGACGTGCTCAAGTCCTACTGAACCAGAGTCTGCATTTTGAGTGGAGTCCCATTGTTTGGAATGTGCAGCATTTGAGAAGTGTGCTGAAGCATAGGGCCTTACTTACTGGGAATCTGGATTTATTCTGCCTATTCCAAATCATGGGCTTCCTTTGTGGCTCAGCTGATACAGAATCTGCCTACAATGCAGGAGATCTGGGTTCAATCCCTGGTTGGGAAGATNGTCTCTACCTTTCCTACTGATTTCTATGTGGTCCTTCTTTGTGCAGCAGTCACTCAGCACACAGGTGGTTTCCAAGAACTACTCTAGGGACTTCACTGGTGGCCGAGTGGCTAGGACTCTGCACTCCCAATGTGGGGTGCCTGGGTTCAATCCCTAGTCAGGAAACTAGATCCCACATGCTGCAACTAAAGATCCTACATGCCGTAACAAATGTCTAAGATCCCAAGTGCCACAACAAAGACCCAGCACAGCCAAGTAAATAAATAAATATGAAAACAAAACCAACAAAAAACATTGCTGTGTATATTATGCTGTCTCAATGTGTCCATGACAGGAGGTGACATAAGGGTCTTTCTACATCAGCACCTTCTCTTCTCCTTTGCTCTTAATTGAAAAGGAAAAATGACTGAATTAAGGAGAAATTTCTTTTCTAGAAGGAAAAATAAGAACACCTCTTTAATTATTTTATGAAAAATCTGTAGAGCACTTAAAATATTTTATATTAAATATTTCAGTTACATTGGAAAGGCTCATAATTCCCAGTGAAAAGTCCTGCAATTAATATATTTAATTGAAGAAAAAAGGTATCATTTTTCCCCTACTGAAATTTAAGGTTAGTTAATTTTTGATTATATAATGTTACCTTGAACTCCCATAAAGACTTACTCTACATTTAAAATATTGTTTTGTACTAAAATTCTTTTATTCCTAGCTCTCAAATTATAAATAATATATAAGCATTGTTGAAAGTGGTAAAATAAAAAAATGAGTCATTCTTTTTTAATAGTCTGCATGAATAATTATTGGACCAATGGTTCACAGTATACAACCCGCAATTAAATATATTCATTAATTCAATAAAATGGTTATATTTTATATTTGAAAGCCAAATATTAAAGTAATATTATAGCTCCTAATAGAAAATATTCTTCAGTTTTATATATATATTTTCAAATTTTCAAAAATAATTGATTCCTTAGTCCAATAAAAGTACTCTGAATTATTAAATAAATAAAAACATTTAACTCTTTTATGAACTATAGTCAATTAACAAAATCGTAATCCTCACATAGTCAAATGTTTAAGTCAAAGCAAATACACTTCAGATTTTATCTCAGAAACATATCTTATCAAAATGTTGATTAGAATCCAAAACTAGATAGTTTTGAAGCAAAAGGCTTTGAAATCAGTTTCATAACTGGTTTACATTAATTGATATCAATTTCTTTTCAAACTTTTTAGGGTACACGGTACACTGTTGGCCTTAGAAGTCACCATACGCTTGTTCTCACAGACTCAGGCGTGAAATGTACGTGCACTCAAAGAAACTCTTTCTTAAGTGAAGAGTTAACAGTATTGTGCTGGTGAGCCTGTCTACTCAAAATGTAGCCTCTAAGACAGCAGCGTGAGGCCCATCTGAGACACAGGCACAAAGGCAGAGTTCAGACGTGCTCAAGTCCTACTGAACCAGAGTCTGCATTTTGAGTGGAGTCCCATTGTTTGGAATGTGCAGCATTTGAGAAGTGTGCTGAAGCATAGGGCCTTACTTACTGGGAATCTGGATTTATTCTGCCTATTCCAAATCATGGGCTTCCTTCGTGGCTCAGCTGATACAGAATCTGCCTACAATGCAGGAGATCTGGGTTCAATCCCTGGTTGGGAAGATCCCCTGTAGAAGGAAATGGCGACCCACTCCAGGACTCTTGCCTGGAGTCATTTTATTGCTATGTCACAAGGCTGCCTTTGGTCTAGCAGAGAAGACTCTTGACTTTGAATCAGAAGATGTGAACTTAATTACTAGCTTTGCAACATCCCACCTGTTTTATCTCAGTTGTGGTATTAAATTTTCCTGACTTGCAGGTTCCCAGTCTGTAAAGCTGGAATAATGACATTGCAGGGCTAATGTGAGAACCTACTGAGGCAATAATATGAGATTACTCTGTAAGCTTTACAGTTCTGGACATGTATGCAGTCATTGTGGTTTGGGACACAAGGGACATGGCTTCATTCTACTAAAGGAGGTGGTGACTCTGCACAAGTGTGTTGGTGTTTCAGCAGGACCTCCAAGGGAGTTGAGTGTTGTCAAGAGGAGAACCAGATGGAAACATGTGCTGCTATACAGTGCTGAGTGAGTGAGTGAAGTTGCTCAGTCGTGTCCGACTTTTTGCGACCCCGTGAACTGTAGCCCATCAGGCTGCTCCGTCCTTGGGATTCTCCAGGCAAGAATACTGGAGTGGGTTGCCATTTCCTTCTCCAGGGGAACTTCCCTACCCAGGGATCGAACCCAGGTCTCCCACATTGCAGGCAGACACTTTAACCTCTGAGCCACATGAAAAGATGCCACATGAAAAGATACAGTGCTAAGAACATAAAATATGAAATTAAAAAAATAAAAAAAAAATTGAATTTGGGTATTGTTTTTCAGTTACCAAGTCATGTCTGACTCTTTGCAACCCATTGACTGCAGCCCACCAGGCCTCTCTGTCCCTCACTATCTCCCAGAGTTTGCTCAAGATCATATTTAATGAATCAGTGATACCATTCAATTATCTCATCCTCTGTTACCCCCTTCTCTTCCTGCCCTCAATCTTTCCCAGCATCAGGGTCTTTTCTAATGAGTCAACTGTTCCTATCAGGTGGCCAAAGTATTGGAGCTTCAGCTTCAGCATCAGTTCTTCCAAGGAGTATTCAGGGTTGATTTCATTTAAGATTGACTGGTTTGCTCTCCCTGCAGTGCAGGGGATTCTCAGGAGTCTTCTCCAGCACCACAGTCTGAAAGTGTCAATTCTTTGGTGCTTTGCCTTCCCTGCTGTCCAGTTCTCATATCTGTTGAATCTGGATAGACAGTAGATATTCCTCCAGCGATAACGCTGGATGTGTTCTATATTTGATAACACATGTCTCTATGGAAAAGTATGTGTATCTGTTTGTGTCTGTGTGTGTGTATGTGTGTGTGTGTGTGTGTTATAGCATACTGAATGCAAACTCCAACGATGGAGATAAATTGTTTAAATTCAAATTCTAGCTCTACCATTTTTTAGCATTAACTGTGGGCTGTTAGCTTATCTTTTCTGTGTCTTAATTTTCTTACCTTAAACCTTATATAATAAATAATATTGGAGTTGTGGAAAGCATATGAGTTTATACACACAAACTGCTTTAAAAGCTGTCTGACAAGGACCCTGGTGGGCCAGTGATTAAGAGTCCATATTTCCAATGCAGGAGGCAAAGGGTTCAATCCCTGGTCAGGGAATTAAGACCCTGCATGCCATATGGTGTGATTAAAAAAAAAGAGACAGCACTAATAAGAAAACAGTATCTGACTACAACCAGCGCAGGGCCTTCCCTAGCGGCTCGGTGATGAAGAATCTGCCTGCCATGTAGGCGACATGGCTTTGATTCCTGGTTTGGGGAAGATCCCCTGAAGAAGGAAATGGCAACCCACTCCAGGATTCATGCCTCAGAAATCTCATGAACAGAAGAGACTGTCACGCTACAGTACACATGTTCAGAGTCAGATATGAATTTAGTGACTAAACAACAAGAGCAACATGAACAGGGTAAACCCAAAGTGAATCCAGCTGTTATTACAATAACCATGATAGTATTACTGCAATCGTTGCTATTATTATTGTGAATTTACTTCTCTGTAGAAACTCCTTTGCTCAGTGTGAGGCCTTCGGATTCAGAACCATCAAAGGTAACAGCTTAAGTCCAGCCAAATTGTTGTAGCATTTTCTTCCTCCATAACTTGGCACCTCCGGGGCCAGATGTTAGCCAAGTTCCTCTAGCCCACTGCGCCTCCTGGCCCAGGCCAGCTGTGCTGGACACCCCTCATGATACATGTGCGTAAATTCCATGAGAATCACTGCTGCTAACTTTCCTCTCCGGCTCTGCGAAGTCCTTATAAAGTGTATTTGTCAGGTTTTCTTTGATGTACTTTTGTCAGTTTAGTATATACACTTCTATGCAATGTTATATGGGAAGGGAAGCCGGTGTGGGGTGGGCAGGTTATTCACCAAACAGTGAGAGAAAGAGCCTTGCCCGAGGTCACGGAGTTAATTAATGGGAGGGATAAATGCACTATACAAATTTGCTCAGTCCCAGACCAATGCTCTTTTCTACCCCCTTGTCTTGCTTCTGAATTATCATGTGGACAATAACAATTAAACATGCCGTATCACTAAAGAAGTGTCAGATTTACATCATTGTGGTTTTTATCTCTGCCTTGGCAAACACAGCTCTGTTACAAATGTTGGTTTTAAAAGCTAGTTTTAACAATCAGAGTGTGTGGTTAGAGAGGATAGTGGTGCACACATTAATAATGATAATGGTAGAACTGACTATTATATGGCACATTAGAGTTCACAAAGTATTATTCATGTATTGATTCTATTGTTTTCTCTTCAGCATAAATAAAAACAAGTTTTGGCAGGGAAGCAGGATTCTGGCATACTCCTGTTATCAATGTACAGAACTTTCCTGTTCTTCATGGCTCAGGTCATGTAGCGCATTTCTCCTACACGAAGCTTGTGCTTCTGTCATTGACCTAGCCAAACAGTTTTTACCTTCAGTTTCATAGACTCCTTTTAACTAGACTGCTATATAATCCTCACTAGTGGGGGATGGTGTGTGTGTTTCTGTGTGTGTGTGTGTGTGTGTGTGTTGATTTTTCCAGCCACTAGGAGCTCCTTCGGAGCAACTATCTTGTCTCAGAAATTAGCAGAGTAACATGATGCTAAGCAAATAAAACACTTGTATGCAAATAAATGAGTTTCCCAGGTGTCTCAGTGTTAAAAAATCTGCCTACCAATGTAGGAGATTTGGGTTTGGTCCCTGGGTCAGCAAAATCTTCTGGAGAAGCCAATGACAACCCACTCCCATATTCTTGTCTGGACAATCCCATGGTCAGAGGAGCCTGGTGGGCTACAGTCCAGGGGCTGCAAAGAGTTGGACATGACTTAGCAACTGAACAACTGCGACAATGCAAATAAATGTCTATAAATTCATGGATTGGATAAGGCTCATGTAGAATACCTAAGGAAGAAGTTACTATAATATTGAGAGCCACCCTTGCACTTACAGTTTTGAGTGGTTATCAGAGAGAAACCAGGGATAAACAGAAAGTCATGGATATAGTACATCAAATTCACTCTATTGTGAATGGAAAAAAAAAAGGAAATTCACATAAAAGGTTGATTAATGATTTATATGTATGTGCTGCATTAAAAAACCAGGAACATCTCTGCTTAATGGGTTGTTTTGGGGTTGTAGAATATGCATGTTGATGTCAAGTAAGGCATCTAATTATTAATGTGTCCAAAATATAACTTTTGATTTCCTTTATCACCCTGTCTTCCAAAACTGTGCTTCCTTTAGTCTCAGTAAAGGAATGACTTAAATATCCTTAAGACTTGATTGATCCAGTCAAAACCTAGAAGTTACTGCTGCATGACTTTTTTTCCCTTTAATCATGACATGATTTCAAAGACTATTCACCTGAAATCTGTTCCCTGCTCTCTATCTCCACTATCCTAGCTCAAACTGTTATTTCTTGCCTTGACTACCACAATTCTTTTCAAATTAGTGTCATCATTTCATCTTCATTCCTTAAATCTGATCTTTAACTCTTTGTATGTGTTTATACCAGTAAAATACCCTTTTAAAGCTCTATGAATTTTGGAAAATGCACACAAAATAGTTTCATTGTCCTCCAAAACTCCCTGTAATTTCTCCTTTCTAGTAAGTCCTAACCCTTATTCACAGTTTCACTGATTTGCTTGCTGTTCCTCTAAGTTCACGTTCGCTGTGCTGTGCTTAGTCGCTCGGTCATGTCCGACTCTGCAACGCCACGCACTACTCAGTCCACGTAATTCTTCAAGCCAGAATACTAGAGTGGATACCCTTTCCCTTCTCCAGGGATCTTCCCAACATGGGAATCAAACTCAGGTCTCCCACATTGCAGGTGGATTCTTTACCATCTAAGCTACCAGAGAAGCCCTAACAGTTTCTAGGACACCTTATTTTGCTGTTGATGTTCTGTGACCCTATGGACTTCAACACTCCAGGCTCCTCTGTCCTCCACTATCTCCTCAAATTCATGTCCATTGAGTCAGTGATGCTCTCTAACCATCTCCTCCTCTGCTGCTTTCTCCTTTTTCTTTCCATCTTTCTCAGAACACCTTATGCCTGGCTGCCATGCTAAGTCACTTCAGTTGTGTCTGATTCATTGTGACCCTATGGACAATAGCCAGCCAGGCTCCTCTGTCCACGAGGATTCTCCAGGCAAGAATATTGGAGTGAGTTGTCTTGCCCTCCTCCTGGGGATCTTCCCAACCCAGGGATCAAACCTGCATCTTTTATATCTTCTGCATTGGCAGGGGGTTCTTCACCACTAGTGCCACCTGGGAAACCCTGGACACCCTATAAGGAGTATCATATCCTCTCACTTAGGAAAATGCATTTGAGATTCATCCATATCATTGTGTGAGCTTTGCTCTTTTTGTTGCTGAGTTGTAGAGATATATTGCAGTTTGTTGACTCATTCACAAGGTGCAAGACATTTGGGTTGCTTCTAGTTTGGGATGATTATGAATAAAGTTACTACATATGTTCACATACAGGTTTTTGTGTGAACATAGCTTTCAGCTTGTCTTTGTTGATTTTCTAGACATCAGATTGCTTGATCATATGGCATGTATACATGTGACTTTATGAAAAACTGACAAATTGCTTTCCAGAGTGGATTTAACATTTTTCATGTTTATGAGTAACTGAACGACAACAACACAGAGTAATGTAAGAGAAAGCTCCAGTTACTATGTAACTTAACCATCAAATGAATATTTGGAGATTATATGTATGATAATAGTCATTGTTATTAAGCCACTAAGTTGTGTCCAACACTTTGCAACCCCATGGACTGCAGCACATTGGGCTTCCTGTCCTTCACTATCTCCTAGAGTTTGTTCAAACCTATGCCCATTGAGTCGGTGATGCCATCCAACTATCTCATCTTCTGTTGTCCCCTGATCCTCCTTCCTTCAGTTTTAGCATCAGAATCTTCTCCGATGAATTGGCTCTTCATGTCAAGTGCACAAAGTATTGGAGCTTCAGCCTCACCATCAGTCCTTCCAATGAACATTCAGGGTTGATTTTCTTTAGGATTGATTGGTTTGATCTCCTTGCCCTCTTCATGGTTCTCCTCTCACATCCATGAATGACCACTGGAAAAGCCATAGCTTCAACCACACAGACCCAGTATGGATTGATATTATGTTATATATGAGCATATTTTATAAAGGTATATATATTATATACTGTTGAACATCACTTCATGTACTTATTAATATTTGCCACCTGTATATGATTTTGGTGAAAATCTGTTATATATTCTTTGTTGGATATGAGTTTTGCAAATATTATATCCCAGTGTATGTCTAGTCTTTTATTCTCTTAGCCTGAATTTTCAAAGAGAAAACATTCTAAAATTTAAGTTAAATATATCTCTTTTTTTCCCTAGATCTGATTCCCATGTTATATCAAAGCTATCTTCACTTAGAGCAAGATCAGAAAGTTTTGTAGTTTTAGGTTTTATATTCAAATCCATAACCAATTTTGAGTTATATTTTTGTAAAACGTAAAAGATATGGGTCAAAGTATTTTTTGCTGTTGTTATTTTTGCTTTTCAGATGGATGTGTATATATTTTTGTAATACTTCAGGTGCTGCACGTTAAAAAGCATGTTTTTTTTTTCCCTCTGTTGAACTAGCTCTTCATTTTTGACTAAAAATATCATGTATGTGGAGCCTATTTCTGGACTCTACTTCACTGGTCTATTTATTTATCCTTTCCTAGATGTCATACTGTTTTGATAATTGTGTCTTAATAATAAGTATTGAAATCAGGGAGTATTAGTCCTTTAACTTTCTTAATTTTCAAAATCATTTTGATTATTTCAAGCCTTGGACTTCCCATAACTTTATAATAGCTCATTGATAACTTCCAAAAAGTCCGGCTGGTATTTAAATTGAGCTTTTCATTAAACCTATGGGTCAGCTTGTGGAAAGATGATATCTTAATGTTGCATCTTCTAATTTATGAACACAATATATCTAAGTCTACATTAATCCTTTTTGCCAATGTATTGTAATTTTCAATGCACATACTTTGGATATATGTTGTTAGTTTTACCTAAATACTTCATGGTTTTTGATGTTATTTTAAAATTCCAATTTCTAATATATTATTCATTTATAGATATAAAATTGATTTCTATATTGACATTATATACTACAAATTTGTTAAATATATTCAGCTTGAGAANATGTATTGTAATTTTCAATGCACATACTTTGGATATATGTTGTTAGTTTTACCTAAATACTTCATGGTTTTTGATGTTATTTTAAAATTCCAATTTCTAATATATTATTCATTTATAGATATAAAATTGATTTCTATATTGACATTATATACTACAAATTTGTTAAATATATTCAGCTTGAGAATCTTTTTAATGGACTCTTTGCGCTTTGTTTTTTCAAGAAATAATAAGTAGAGACAATTTATTTCTTTTTTCTAATTCATACTTCATCTATTTGTATATTTATCTACCAGCTGTCCATTCATCTGATTATCTAATTATTTAGTTATTGGCTTTTATGCAGTCTCAGACCTCCAGTTTGATAATGAATGAGAATGGTAGGAAAAAAAATATCTTTTCTTGATCCCAATCTTATGAAAAGAGTATTTTCTTTCACAATTACCTATAAACTTATTAATGTTCCCTTTTGCTTTTTTTTTTTTTTTGCTAAGTATTTTCTTTCTTTCTTTTTTTTAGGATTTCTTTTTAATTTTTATTTTTACTTTATTCTACTTTACAATACTGTATTGGCTTTGCCATACATTGACATGAATCAGCCACAGGTGTACACGAGCTCCCAATCCTGAAACCCCCTCGCACCTCTCACCCCATATCATCTCTCTGGATCATCCCCATGCACCAGCCCCAAGCATCCCGTATCGAACATAAACTGGCACTTCATTTCTTACATGATAGTATACATGTTTCAATGCCATTCTCCCAA
>SJYW01026281.1:459645-471775 GCA_006410735.1 Raphicerus campestris
CACCCCATATCATCTCTCTGGATCATCCCCGTGCACCAGCCCCAAGCATCCTGTATCCTGTATTGAACATAAACTGGCACTTCATTTCTTACATGATAGTATACATGTTTCAATGCCATTCTCCCAATTCATTCCACCCTCTCCCTCTCCTTCAGAGGCCAAAAGTCCGTTCTATACATCTGTGTCTCTTTTGTTGTCTCACATACAAGGTCATCATTACTATCTTTCTAAATTCCATATATATGTGTCAGTATACTGTATTGGTGTTTTTCTTTCTGGCTTACTTCACTCTGTATAATCGGCTCCAGTTTCATCCATCTCATTAGAACTGATTTGAATTTATTCTTTTTAAGGGCTGAGTAATACTCCATTGTGTATATGTACAAACCATTAGCCAGACTCATCAAGAAACAAAAAGAGAAAAATCAAATCAATAAAATTAGAAATGAAAATGGAGAGATCATAACAGACAACACAGAAATACAAAGGATCATAAGAGACTACTTTTGGCAATTATATGCCAATAAAATGGACAATGTGGAAGAAATAGACAAATTCTTAGAGAAGTACAACTTTCCAAAACTAAACCAGGAAGAAATAGAAAATCTTAACAGACCCATCACAAGCATGGAAATTGAAACTGTAATGAGAAATCTTCCAGCAAACAAAAGTCCAGGTCCAGATGGCTTCACAGCTGTATTCTACCAAAAATTGTGAGAAGAGCTAACACCTATCCTACTCAAACTCTTCCAGAAAATTGCAGAGGAAGGTAAACTTCCAAACTCATTCTATGAGGCCACAATCACCCTAATACCAAAACCTGACAAAGACGCCACAAATAAAGAAAACCACAGGCCAATATCACTGTGAACACAGATGCAAAAATCCTTAACAAAATTTTAGCAATCAGAATCCAGCAACACATTAAAAAGATCATACACCATGACCAAGTGGGCTTTATCCCAGGGATGCAAGGATTCTTCAATATCCGCAAATCAATCAATGTAATTCACCACATTGACAAATTGCTAAGTATTTTCAATATAGATGTGGAATTTTGTCAAATGCTTTCTTTGTACTTATTGATTTGATCTTTTTTATTTATCTGTTAATTTGGTGAATTATATTGCTTGATTTCCAAATGGTGAATCTACTCTTTCTTCTTAATATTAACATTAACTGATCACGTTGCTTTACATTTTATGATTTTATTCATTTCAGTTATTGATTTGCTGATACTCTGCTCACTCTTTTTACATCTACATTTATAAGAAGTATTGACATGTACTTTTCACATTTGATTCTAGATCTTTCTGGATCTAGAATTTTTTTTTTGTACTTAAATGTAAATTTATTTTTTTTTAATAAAAACCATGTGGGTTTCTTTATTAAATTTTCAATTTATTAAAATTTTCAAAGCAACAGCTTTGCTTCCACTGTAATTGTTTCAATTTCTCTAACTTCAGTGTAACTGAATCTTTATTATCTTTATCATTTATCTTACTTTGTCTGGTTTTGATTTTAATTGGCTCTTATGTCTTTAGAATATAAATATAATGTTTATATTTTATTTTAAGGGAAATATAAGTACTAATTTAGAATTTCATTTTTATTCTAATAGAAGTATATAATGCTATCAATATAAATTTCTCTGTAAGTACTTTAACAACATCCCACCTTATTTTTATTAAATCAAAATATTTTTAAAATTCAGTTTTAGTTCCTCTTTTTTAATATTTTAAAACTTTTTATTTTGTATTGAAGTATAGTCAATTGATAATGTTGTGATAGTTTCAGGTGAACAAATAAGCTCCTTGAGTTATGGGATTTTCAGAAATATATTTAGTTTTCAAATATTTGTAGGTCTTTAAGGTATCTCTCTGCTAAACTGATTCAAATTTTAATTATTTTAAGATCATAAGCTGTACTTTAAGAAGTATTTTAGCCTCTAAATTGCTGAGCTTTATTTTATGACCAAGAAAATGGCCTACCTATCTTGACAAATGTTCTATGTGCACTTAAAAAAGTATGTATCCTGCTGCTGTTGAGTGGAGTACTCTATAAATATTAAATAGATTGTATCTGCTATTAGTGTTATGCTGGTGTTCTAAGTCCTTACTGATTTTCTGTCTACTTTTTCTATAGATCATCAAACTGCAATGTTGAAGTCTTCAACTAAAATTATTGGATTTGCTTATGTCTACTTATGTCTAGTTCTATCAGGGTTTATGTCTAACTCTTTTTAGGTACATACACATTTACAAATTTTAAGTCTTCTTAGTTTTAAAACTAACTGTCATATCATTATGTAATTTTTTTTTCCTTGCCTGATATTTTCTCTGGTACTGAGTTTGCTTTCTCTGATATTCATATTGCCATCAAGCTTTCTTTTAACTCATGCCTTTTTTAATGGCACACTCTCCATTATTTTTAAAAATTCTATCTGTATCTTTAAAGGAAATTTTTATACAGAAAACATGTGGTTAGATCTTTCTTTTCTGTACAACCTGTGACTTCCAATCACTGTGTTTAGACCGTTAACATTACTGTGCTATTGATACGACTGAACTTAGATCTGTCGTCTTACTGCTGGCTTTATGTTTTTCCTTTTTGAGTTCTGCGGCTTTGTTCTCCTTGTCCTGCTCTCTTCTTAATAAGCTGATTTTATATCCTCTGACATTTTTGCAAAATCTTGTTTTGGTTGTTTCTTTCTGGATTAAAATTTTGCTGTTAACAGAAAGCTATTATTTTATCATTTCAAGAACAGAAGTTTTAAAACCATGTAAACATGGTTTACCCCTCTTCACTGACATTTATGTTACAGTGTCAAGTCTATTGTATCTATATTTAATGTCCCACCAAGTAATGTTACCTTTTTTTCTTTTAACAGTCATGCATATGTTAAAGGATTTCAGAGGATAAAACTCGACTTTTAAATCTACCAGTGTATTTACAATTGCTGATGTTTTTGCCTTTATTTCTGAAACTCCGAATTTCTCTCTGATACTATTTCCCTAAATAAACTATTTTATTATTTCTTTTAGATCAAGTCTTCTGGAAATTAATTCCCTGAGTTGTGTTTCTCTAATAATTTCTGATCATTTCTGTAGGATATTTTCACTGAATATGGAATTCTGAGTGAGTGGTTCTTTCCTTTTTGCATTTTACAATGTTACTTCACTCTCTTTTGTCTTCCATAATTTCTGGTAAAATATCTATAGCTTTTGAACCATTGTTTTCTTTCAAGATGTAATGTGTTACAGTCTCTAGCTGCTTTAAATAGCTTAAATATCTTTAATTTTCAAAAGACTGATTATGATGTAGCTAGGCTTTATTTTCTTATAGTTTATTCTTTTCACTACTCACCAAACCATTGAACCTTCAAATTTATGGCTTTTATGATGTTTGGGCAATTTCTGGTTATTAAATATTCAAATAATTTCTGTGCCCTTCTTGTCCTTTCTGGGACTCCAATGACATGGATATGCAGCAGTACGGACGGGGTCTGACCTTGGAATAAAGCCACAAGAGTAAGAAGAAAGTAAACGATTCTGCCCCTGTACTGCCTACTTTCTAAATTCTCTTCTCCATACTCTTTCTGTTTTACTTTTAGAATTTTAAAACAGTTGCTTTTTTTTTTAATATGGAGTTTTAGTGTAAATATTGGAAGAGATTAGCTATGGTGAATTTACTCCTTGTCCTGCAATAGAAGTTACAATTTTCACACAACTGACAGTATCTTTTGAAAAATATATTTTCAGCCATTTCCTGGCTTAAAAATATATATATATTTAACCTGGAGTATATTGCCATCTTTTAAAAATAAGTCATCTTAGACTCTGAACATCTTTCCAACTCCAATTTGTTCCTAAATCACAACACTGGAATCGTACTACCCACCACTTACAATTATTTTATTATTAATTTTTAACTAACTACAACATAATGTTTTTCTGTTTTTGAACTTACCATTCTATTCATATAAACTCCTTTCCTTCCCTTCTTTTCTTAGATTATTAATTTTCATTATTCAGATCTCAAACAGATGTTTCTGGCCACTTAGTCGAAAGTGAAAGTGAAATCACTCAGTCGTGCCCGACTCTTTGCAACCCCATGGATAGTAGCCTGCACCAAGCTCCTCCGTCCACGGGATTTCCAAGGCAAGAGTACTGGAGTGGGTTGCGATTTCCTTCTCCAGGGAATCTTCCCAACCTAAAGTAACTCCTATTTTTCTACACTCCAGCCCAATGCATTTCTATACTATCATTCCTAGCATTCAGAACTCTTATCCCACACTGCATTTATTAATTTTTTTGAATATCCTTTCCTTATTTTTGTTTCCCCTTAGAGTATAAGTTACCTTGAGACACTAACTAGTTTTTGTTTTTTTTTCAAACTGCTCGGAGCTGGATGTTTCTCTCATACCTAAAATAGGATCTGATTCATTGTTGGAACTCAGTAAATAGATACATGAGATAGAGATAGAGAAGCTGTGTTCATTGAAAATTTGCTTACCATTTTGTTTGTTTAAGATAGGACTCTCTCATCATGTACTCAAGGTTGTTTGTATGAAGCAGCAATATTAATTGTGGTTCTCCTGGAGTCCATAACAAAGAATTCTGAATTAAAGTTTTTGTGATTCAAAAGGCCTATGGTTTGGATCCAAACATTAAGGCTTCTCACATGAAATGATTGATTTGTTGATCCCCATTTGAGAGAATCATTCTAAGTACCACCCAGTTCATGGTAGGGGAGTTCTTCTATATCATGTACAGAATATTTTTCCTATTTTTCATATTTACCTCATAGCATGTATATACACTGCATAAATGTTATAGGATTAATTATGTTCCCTCAAAATTTGTATATTGCAGCTCTAACCTCTAGAAATTAGACTGTGACTGTTCATGGAAATAGAGCTTTTAAAGAGGTATTTATGGTTTATAAAGATCATGTAGGGAGACTCTAATCTAGCTGGAGTCCTTAAAAGATAACATTTGAACACACAAAGGGAGACACCAGGGTTTCATGTGCTCAGAGGGACGCCCATGTGAAAAGATAACATGAGGGTGGCCATTGGCAAGCCCAAGGAAGGAAGGCTCATCTCTGGCATCATGACCTTGAACTTGAAGTACATAAAACAGTGAAAAAAATACATTTCTATTGGTTAATTCACCAGCTGCGGCATTTTGTTATGACAACCATAGCAAGCGAATATAGATTTTGGTGCTTAGAGGTACGATGCTGTTGTAACAAATACCTAACAATGTGAAACTGGCTTTGGCACTGGGTAACAGTTGGACACCTCAACACTAGTTGAGGTGCATGCTAGAAAAAGGACAAAAGAGATTGTTGGCAAGAAAACGGATCTTAAAACTGATTCTGATGTATTCTCAGACATAAATAGAGAACATGCTATTGGAAACTGGAATAAAGAGCAATAGCAATCTNTCAACACTAGTTGAGGTGCATGCTAGAAAAAGGACAAAAGAGATCGTTGGCAAGAAAACGGATCTTAAAACTGATTCTGATGTATTCTCAGACATAAATAGAGAACATGCTATTGGAAACTGGAATAAAGAACAATAGCAATCTTTGTTATAAGGTAGCAGAACTTGGGCAAATTGTATTTGAGCATTTTGTGAAAAGTAGGAATTGTAAATGATATACTTGCATGTTTATTTCTAAGCAAGATTTTGAAAGTCTACCCTGGTTTCTCCTTACTGTATCTAAGAATTATGAAACGAGAGAGATAATTGAAAGAAATATTAAGCAAAACCAAACCATAACATGAAGTTTTGGAAACTTTCAGTCTATTCGTATTGCAAGAAATGAAAATATATGTTGTGGAAAGAAAAACAAGAGTATGGCTGGGAAAAAAATAATTTGTTGAAGAGATTATAGGTGTGACTCATGCGTCTAATCAGGCATCTTGGCAGAAGATAATAATAAAGATGGACTTATACCAACAGAAACCTTGCCAGACTGAATTTCAGGGGACAGAGATGCTACAAAATGTAGGACGACTGTCAAACTTTTGTGATTCTACAGTAGGAGCCAGTAGAGTGACCCACCCACAAAAATGCTATACTTAAAAAACAAGAAGAGGAAGAAGAATTACCCAAGATTTGATACTATCCCCTTTAAATTTATAGAGGATGGGATCACCTGCCTTCTGAAAACTTCAACTATCCAGAATTGTGAGAAGATACATTTCTCACAATTGTTTAAGCCACCAAGTCTATTTTGCTATGTATTTTGCTATGGTGATCCTAAAAAGATTAATAGCAATGATTTCAATTGTGTTCTCAAAAAAAAAAAAGGTCCAAGTCTTAACCTTTCTTACCTGTGAATGTGACCTTCTATGGAAATAGGGTCTTTGCAGATGTAATTAAAGCAAGGATCAAGATGAGACCATCCTTAGAGTGAGTCCTAAGTCAAATGAGAGTGTCTTAATTTAAAAAAAAAAAAAAAGAAAAAAAAAAAACAGAAAGAGAGGACACAGTATGATAGTTAATTGAATATGTTGGCTTAACTGAGTCATAGGATGCCAGTAATGGTTAGACATTATTCTGAGTATGTCTTGAAGGTGTTTCTGATGAGATTAATATTTGCATGGTAGAATGAGTAAAACAGATTGATCTGCTCTATGTGGATGATCTTTATCCAATCCACTGAAGGACTGAAGAGAACAAAACAGAATTCATTCTCTTTCCCTGACTGTCTTTGAACTAGGATATCAATCTTTTCTTTTCCTGTCTTTGGACTTTGAGTCAGACTGGAACTTACACCATCCACTCCCCTGAGTCTCAGATCTTCAGTTTGTACGGAAACCATATCAGTGGTTCTCCTTGGTCTCTAGCTCACCTACTGTAGTTAAGATTTCTCATCCTAGCTAATTCCAGCTAGATAGATATAGATAAGGAGAAGGCAATGGCACCCTACTCCAGCATTTTTGCCTGGAAAATCCCATGGACAGAGGAGCTTGATGGGCCGCAGTCCATGGGGTCACTAAGAGTCGGACACGACTGAGCGACTTCACTTTCACTTTTCACTTTCACGCATTGGAGAAGGAAACGGCAACCCGCTCCAGTGTTCTTGCCTGGAGAATCCCAGGGACAGGGAAGCCTCATGGGCTGCTGTCTGTGGGGTCCTACAGAGTCCGAAACGACTGAAGCGACTTAGCAGCAGCAGCAGCAGCAGCAGCAGATATAATAGTTATAATAGATACATAAAGATAGGTAGACGCATAGATAGGTAGATATAACTCCTCTTGATTTTTCTCTGGAAAATCAAGACTAATAAGCACAAAAACACATAATGTTTATGTAAAGACTGAGGTAGCAGCAGCAGAGTTTGGAGGTATGAGGCCAGGAGCCAAGGAATGTTGGAACAATCACAATCTGGAACATTAAGGAAGCATTATCTCCTAACACCTTTGGAGGAAGTGTGGCTCTGCTGATACATTGATTTCAGACTTCTGGTCTCCAAAATAGCAAGAGAAAAAAATGACTGTTGCTTTAAGCCATTCAGTTTCTTGTAATTGGTTATGGCAGCCACAGAAAACTAACACACTTTGAAGTTACACACGCTATCCGTGAACATTTCTAGCTTTCAGCCTTAGTCTTCTGGACACCCAAAACCTTGCTCTTATCATTACATTATGGTATCTCTCCAGGTTTAGCTTTTGTAACACAAATTTGTGTGGTGATCATGTAGCTTTCTTTGAGAGAAAGAGCGTGTACAAAATATTTTACCCTCCCCATCATGTTTACATATTCATTGATTTTTATTATGTATTGATTCATCTTTTATTGAATTTTAGTTGATTTACAATGCTAGTTTCGGGTATACTGTATATTGATTCAATATATCTGTAGATTATACTCCATTTAGAGTTACTATAAATATTATTTATGTTCCATGTCCTGTACATTGCATCTTCAAATCTTATTTATTTAATATCTAGTTTGTTGACTTATGTGTGCTGAGAAGTGTGAGTTCCATAAACAAGAGAGGCATGGCCAATGCTCATGGAATTGCCAATTTAGTGATCAGAACAGATCATAGATAAATGTTTTGATAAACATGTAATTACCAATAAAGATATATACCATAGAGTAAGGGAATAAGGCAGGAAGAACAGTAAAATATGTGAGACTATGGATGACAAATTTAGACCTACAAGGAAATTTTTCCTATATTGTCAAGAATTTTAGATTCATGCTTCAGTTCAGAATTAGCCTTTGAATAGAAGTCAGCTTGACCTAATAGTATAAATTGAGATTGGTTTGTGTAGAGGGAGTGCTGGAGGCACAGGTTAGGAGCCATTTATTTTATTTTATTGCAGACTAGAAAAGGCAAGTCAAATAGCCCACCCTTAAAATATCCAGGCATCTCCAGCTGTGAGTTATTTAAATGTGCATGAGAGCAGCTTAACGACATTTCAGCGGACAGTGTTTCAGGGTGAGAATTTGATATAAGGGAAACCAGAAGCACACACTGTCAGAGGCCCTAAGATGCCCTTGGGCTATCCCTGAGGTAGGCAAGGTCTCTCACAGCTTTCAGATCTACCTTCCTCTTGGCTGCCAGAGTGATCTTCCTAAGCAGAAATGTCACTAGATTTCACCACTGATTAAAATTTCTTTGTCCACCCACTGCCTCTAAGATAGAGTATAAGTCCTTTGCTTGACTCAGAAGGAATCTGTGGGTCTGTTTTCCTGTTTTCTCTAGTTTCATCTCCTGCAACCTTGCATATCATCATCTTCTCTACAGCAAAGCCAAGGTGTGTTTAATCATCCCTTCTAAGTCTCTCCCCATATACACACATCAATCAGTTTCAAGTTTCCTTGTTTTCTTCGTATACTCTCCACTATTTCTGACTCCCTTGTCATTCCCAATATTTACTTCCATCATACTCAGTTCCATTATAATTATTTTCTCTGCTCAGACCACAAGATAACTCAAGATTTGACTTCATATCTTATCAACTGCTTTTGATAGAAGTAGGGGGAGCAGAAGTGTGTGACTGCTGAAATTTGGAGTTAAGATGCTGAGATTTGGACTTAAGATGCATCAAGCCAAGAGCCCCAGCTAACTGCCAGATACTTATGAGGCCACCTTGAAGCATTCTCTGGAATTGAAGCTCCTGGGTGAGTGCTGCCATAAGAGTGGCCCCCGGAATGTCAGCAGGGGAACCGATCCTCTGAACCCAGCCTGAACTGCTGAGCCACAAAACTCTGAGAAGGAGCAAAATCATTGTTACTTTAAGCCACTAAATCTGGGGCAGTTTATTATGTAGCAGTAATTAAGTGACACAGGACTCTATGTATTTCAAGTAAAATGGATTCATTAAAGGACTAGGAAGTTTGTAGGAATCTCCAGGAGGGGCAGAAAAAAAGTGCTGGGTATGTACCCAACAGGAAAATGAAGCCAGGGAAAAAGCCCATCATCTTGGAGGACTGAGATGGCACAAGCTGTCATCATCACCTGTTATTTGCCACTGACCACATTTGGAACATCTATTTCTGCTTTATTGACTATGCCAAAGCCTTTACACAAACTATGGAAAATTCAGAAAGAGATGCAATACAAGACCACCTGACCTGCCTATTGATAAACCTGTATGCCGGTCAGGAAGCAACAGTTAGAACTGGCCATGGAACAACAGACTGGTTCCAAATAGGAAAAGAAGTACATCAAGGCTGTATATTGCCACCCTGCTTATTTAACTTATATGCAGAGTACATCATGAGAANATAGTTATAATAGATACATAAAGATAGGTAGACGCATAGATAGGTAGATATAACTCCTCTTGATTTTTCTCTGGAAAATCAAGACTAATAAGCACAAAAACACATAATGTTTATGTAAAGACTGAGGTAGCAGCAGCAGAGTTTGGAGGTATGAGGCCAGGAGCCAAGGAATGTTGGAACAATCACAATCTGGAACATTAAGGAAGCATTATCTCCTAACACCTTTGGAGGAAGTGTGGCTCTGCTGATACATTGATTTCAGACTTCTGGTCTCCAAAATAGCAAGAGAAAAAAATGACTGTTGCTTTAAGCCATTCAGTTTCTTGTAATTGGTTATGGCAGCCACAGAAAACTAACACACTTTGAAGTTACACACGCTATCCGTGAACATTTCTAGCTTTCAGCCTTAGTCTTCTGGACACCCAAAACCTTGCTCTTATCATTACATTATGGTATCTCTCCAGGTTTAGCTTTTGTAACACAAATTTGTGTGGTGATCATGTAGCTTTCTTTGAGAGAAAGAGCGTGTACAAAATATTTTACCCTCCCCATCATGTTTACATATTCATTGATTTTTATTATGTATTGATTCATCTTTTATTGAATTTTAGTTGATTTACAATGCTAGTTTCGGGTATACTGTATATTGATTCAATATATCTGTAGATTATACTCCATTTAGAGTTACTATAAATATTATTTATATTCCATGTCCTGTACATTGCATCTTCAAATCTTATTTATTTAATATCTAGTTTGTTGACTTATGTGTGCTGAGAAGTGTGAGTTCCATAAACAAGAGAGGCATGGCCAATGCTCATGGAATTGCCAATTTAGTGATCAGAACAGATCATAGATAAATGTTTTGATAAACATGTAATTACCAATAAAGATATATACCATAGAGTAAGGGAATAAGGCAGGAAGAACAGTAAAATATGTGAGACTATGGATGACAAATTTAGACCTACAAGGAAATTTTTCCTATATTGTCAAGAATTTTAGATTCATGCTTCAGTTCAGAATTAGCCTTTGAATAGAAGTCAGCTTGACCTAATAGTATAAATTGAGATTGGTTTGTGTAGAGGGAGTGCTGGAGGCACAGGTTAGGAGCCATTTATTTTATTTTATTGCAGACTAGAAAAGGCAAGTCAAATAGCCCACCCTTAAAATATCCAGGCATCTCCAGCTGTGAGTTATTTAAATGTGCATGAGAGCAGCTTAACGACATTTCAGCGGACAGTGTTTCAGGGTGAGAATTTGATATAAGGGAAACCAGAAGCACACACTGTCAGAGGCCCTAAGATGCCCTTGGGCTATCCCTGAGGTAGGCAAGGTCTCTCACAGCTTTCAGATCTACCTTCCTCTTGGCTGCCAGAGTGATCTTCCTAAGCAGAAATGTCACTAGATTTCACCACTGATTAAAATTTCTTTGTCCACCCACTGCCTCTAAGATAGAGTATAAGTCCTTTGCTTGACTCAGAAGGAATCTGTGGGTCTGTTTTCCTGTTTTCTCTAGTTCCATCTCCTGCAGCCTCGCATATCATCATCTTCTCCACAGCAAAGCCAAGGTGTGTTTAATCATCCCTTCTAAGTCTCTCCCCATATACACACATCAATCAGTTTCAAGTTTCCTTGTTTTCTTCGTATACTCTCCACTATTTCTGACTCCCTTGTCATTCCCAATATTTACTTCCATCATACTCAGTTCCATTATAATTATTTTCTCTGCTCAGACCACAAGATAACTCAAGATTTGACTTCATATCTTATCAACTGCTTTTGATAGAAGTAGGGGGAGCAGAAGTGTGTGACTGCTGAAATTTGGAGTTAAGATGCTGAGATTTGGACTTAAGATGCATCAAGCCAAGAGCCCCAGCTAACTGCCAGATACTTATGAGGCCACCTTGAAGCATTCTCTGGAATTGAAGCTCCTGGGTGAGTGCTGCCATAATAGTGGCCCCCGGAATGTCAGCAGGGGAACCGATCCTCTGAACCCGGCCTGAACTGCTGAGCCACAAAACTCTGAGAAGGAGCAAAATCATTGTTACTTTAAGCCACTAAATCTGGGGCAGTTTATTATGTAGCAGTAATTAAGTGACACAGGACTCTATGTATTTCAAGCAAAATGGATTCATTAAAGGACTAGGAAGTTTGTAGGAATCTCCAGGAGGGGCAGAAAAAAAGTGCTGGGTATGTACCCAACAGGAAAATGAAGCCAGGGAAAAAGCCCATCATCTTGGAGGACTGAGATGGCACAAGCTGTCATCATCACCTGTTATTTGCCACTGACCACATTTGGAACATCTATTTCTGCTTTATTGACTATGCCAAAGCCTTTACACAAACTATGGAAAATTCAGAAAGAGATG
>SJYW01026287.1:0-19025 GCA_006410735.1 Raphicerus campestris
TTGGGGATTCATAGACTTTAGCCTGCTAGGTTCCTATGTCCATGGGATTTCCCAGGCAAGAATAATAGAATGGGTTGCCATCTCCAGGGAATCTTCCCTCCCCAGGGGTTGAACCTGTGTCTTCTGCATTGACAAGCAGGTTCTTTACCACTGAACCACCAGGGAAGCCCCTTGTGTGTATTTATTTATAGCTAAATGCAATAGCAGTCTGAGAAAACCAAAAAGTAAAAATCTTAAATTTTCGAGGAAATTCAGAAACAGCAACCCAAAATAAAATCTTTTAATTTACTTTGATAAGGGCAAGGATAATTATGCCTGTAAGAACTTATACTGTCTGGTAGGTCAAGTGACTGAAAATACTAAGATAAATAGAAAGGTATTAGTTATAAGTTCAAGGAAGATAGACTCTTGATTCTGCTATATGAAATACATTTTTGAAGTAATAACATTTTAGAAAGAAATAGATAACTGTAGTCAAAAAAATAAATTATGCAAAGGACTGTATAGTTGAAAGTAAGTCTTTGATATTAGAGTAGAGTTCTGAATAGTCTATGCATATAAAGCACACATATCCTTCTGTTTGTTTAATAAAAATGGTGAGGGAGGCTACAATCAGCACCTTATTCCACACTCTTCATTTTCACTTAATAGTACATCTTGTAAACAATTTCATTTCAACACATAAGGCACTGCCTCACTCTTTCTAAGCAGCTGCATTGTATGGATAGATCGTAATTTATGGGCCTATTCCCTCATGCATTGATAGAATAGGTGTTGAAACAAATTTTTTGATCTTTGACTTTCTGGTAGTTGATAGGGGATAAATGGTAGTGTGCCGCTTTAACATGCATTTCTCTTAATGATGAGTAAGGTTTACTCTCTTTTGTGTGATTGTCAGTCATTTCCGTTTCCATTTTTCCAAAATGTCTTTTCAAGTTCTTCATACATTTCTAATCTCATGGTAAATCTTTTTTCGTATTTATTCTTACCCTCTTTGAAATATCTTATTAGTCACAGTTAGTTTTTAGCTCTTTGTTTTTGCTTTTTTGTTTTCTGAGTCTGAGTTTCTTTTTATCTAACTATAGCTGATTCATAATGTTGTTAGTTTAAAGTATACAGGAAAGTGACTCAGTTATATATATGTATATATATATTTCTTTTCAGATTCTTTTTCCTTATAGGTTATTACAAAATACTGAGTCTAGTTCCCTGTGCTATACAGTAGGTCCTTCTTGCTTATCTATTTTAAATATGTTTGGTTTTGCCTTGCAGTTTTTTTTTTTAAGTTTCAAGTGGTTTTATTAACCTTTGATTGACTTCTCACTCTTAAATCAAGCTTAGAAGGCTCTTCCAGTCTTCAAGACAAATAGAAGGAGCAATTCATGTTATCTCCTAGGGTTGTTCTGTTGTATTTTTATTCAATTAATTTCAGTCTTACTGAATAATTTTTCAACCAGGATTTCTGTGTTTCTTGAGGCAGTAAAAGTAAGGTGTTTAGAGGTGATCTTTTTTTTTTTTTACCCAGTGGGTGTTATTTTAATGACATTTGATTATTGAAAGTATGTAAAACATTTCCAAAAAATCATTACATATACAAACAGCAGAGTTCTAATTAACAAATCTGTTACTTAACATGAACTTTTAATTATTTTCAGGTACAGTAGTGAATGCATGTTTAGAATAAGAGGTCAACCCCCAAAAGAGAAAATTACTATAGTCATGGAAATTCAGGCATTTATCTCCTAAGAGAATTTAACAGAAATGCATACATAGAGATCTTTGGTTACAACTTGGTTTTCCTCCTCCACCTAGAACTTTCTACAGCTCGCTGAAACACCAACGGCCTGGTCAGATGAGAGACCTGAAGTGGAAGCCTCTTTAGGCCCCTGGTAAATCTGCCTCTGCTTCTGGTAGTAGATCCTACTCCATTCTTCATACAGTTTCCTGGGTCGTCAGCACCCATTGTGAGGAGGATGGACAGCTTAGAGGGTATCGTCAGCTCTGCTTCTACTGACTTCCTTGCCATTCTGTTTAATATTATTGTCTTTATCATGATTTGCTTCTCTTACCGTGCATGGTGTGCTCACTTCAAGTGCTCACCAAGTGATAAACAGAAAAGGAAGAAGTGGAAAAAGCAATTTAAGTCACAGCACAATTTCATATAGCAATGTTTCTGACTACCTTTTTTTTTTCTTTCTATTTTTAAGTGAAGCTCAAGTCAGAATTCTCACATAGTACACTTGTTAAGAAATCCTTTTAATCTCTTTTCTGCTGTTTGGCTGAAAAGGTTATACATTTCTTTTGTCATATTTTGAGGAAGACTTAGCAAGATGCATCCTCACAGTTGTTTCCCAAAACAACTTTACGACCTGACCTAAACATTAAAAAAAAAAAAAAAGACACTCTCTATGGTATACTTATCAATGGAGCCATTCTTACTGTTTCTAATTTGCAAACATGCAAATAACAGATACTGAAAAAAGAAAAATGGATACCCATGTTCTCTTACCGCTTCTGCTTCCGTGTTTCTTTTTTATATCCCTCAGCCTCCTGATCAAGTAAGTGAATAAATGACAACCTCAGAGTAAGGTGGCATTGAATTCTTGGAGCCTTCAGCCTTCATCATGGGGTTTAAACTAACTGTTATTTGCCCTATGGTTTTAGGATTCATAGTGACTTTGTACTTTTCTGGGTAGCTGAGAGTTAAAAGAAAGTTGGTGGTTTCGAGTTTTGGCATTTTTCAACTCTCCTCGGGAGAATATAAAGTGCCTATGGAGTGGGTCCAAACCAGTGGATGTTTAAGAGAAAGGAAAAAAAATATTAGCTGAAAACATTCTTAGGCAATTTAGTTGCCTTCTGTTGCATTAAATGGACAGAAAAGGGGGTAAGTGTTGTGTGTTGTGCTTTATAATTTTCAACATTAAAACTTTCAAAAATCCCACACCCTGGAAAACATGAAATTACCTTCAGGCCTATTGGCTCCCACTATTTCATTTATCGAGTCTTTGTGACAGCCTTTCCCTTCCATGTAAAAAAAAAAACAAAACAAAACAGAGGGAAGTGTGAAAAGCATCAGAAGTCTCCTTTATGCCAGTTCAGCCTTTTAGTTGCTTGCCAGCACCTTCATCTCTTCATATGTTTCTAGCTAAGGTCTAACATGGAACAAAAACCCGACAGCAATGGAGACCAGATGCCGGTATTTCTTCTCTGTCACTTGGCTGCTGAGCAGATGGAATTTATATCAATCGGGCATGCTAGGAGGAAGAGGCCGTGGCAGCCAACATGTGGAACTGGGGCTGAGTGACATTTCTGCTAATGTTTTGTCCTTGTAGAACATTATGCTTCCTCTTTGCTTATGAGCTGTGGTTTTCCTGACTCAGACGAGGTTCCAGCTCCAGCTGGAATGGCTGTCGCTCTTCCCCTCTCCCCTGGCCCCCCCCCCTTTTCAGGGAGTGCTGGGAGCTATGGAGGAGTAGTGGGGCCTGCACAATGGAGCTCTTTATTAAAATACCTGACATCTGCGTGCAATGCACCCAAATCATCGGAACTCGTGTGGAGGAATGCGCCAGGCACTGCGAGTCACTTTTTGTCTAGTGCCGTACGCTTGTTTGATTTATATAATGAGTGAATGCCTCTGGCAAAAGAGGACGTTGAGCATGTTATTGGAGGGAGGGAGCTTTTTAATTTTTTCCAAGAAGCATTGTCACAGACAGACCTAAAATATGAGTATTTAAAGGCAGTTGTAGCCATCATGTGGATTTCTTGCTATGGTTTAAAAACATTTGCTCATGCCTTCTCTTCCCCCCCTCACCCCACTTAAGGTAAGGTCAGAAAACTCAAAAACCCAGTTTAACATCATAGGGAGTTTTAATGTTGGCATCTACTACTGATAAGAAGTGGTACTTCTAAGGAATTTCAGGTTAAAAAGACTCTAGAGGAAAAACATAAAATACATGTTTATAAAAGCAAGGCCATACAGATTAAGAATAGTTGTGGAGTTTCTAATTCTCGTCTCCTCCCTCAGAAAAGTACACGACCCTTTCCATAGTAGAAGATATGTATAGATACACAAATCATAATACTTTCTGTTTTAATAATTACATTTACCTGTTTATGGCAAGTAAATAGGAAAATGCTGCCGTGTTAAAACACTATTTCAGAAAGCAATGAAGTGGTCCTGAAATTGCTGCTTACACTGCAAAATTATCACCTACTTCTCCGTTCCTACTTAGTCAGATCCCTAATTTCTTGGTGGAAATTCGCCTTGAGGTTTTGATTTGGTTGCCAAGGGATGCAGGGAAGTACACCAGTCGAGTGAGTTGGAGAGAGGTGGCGCTTCCACTACTTTTGTCTCTTATTTCAAAACGTAGTTTCTGGCAGATCTTTTCCAAATATGTTGGCCATTTATATCATATCTTGAATCTTCTAGAAAACACGCTAGGGAAGCCTGGCTGTTCCTCTCCCATCAGAAGTCTAAAACCCTGTGCATTTGGCACTTGGTTTTGAACGGTTCTCCTGCCTGGGGAGTTCCTCCTACATCTCGCTGGTTCCTGTGATGATGAGTCCCACTGCCGCGCTAGGATTGACGTGAACCCGCTAGACTGGGTAGATGATAGAGTAAAAAGCTAAGATTAGTATGTCTGGAGAGAGTTCATGTGTTTTTGGAAAAAATTCTTCGAAATTGCCGTGGACCTCTGTTTTTTTTGTTTGTTTTTTCTTTGCTATTTTCTTACCTATGTTTGGACTTCTTAGCTATAGAGTCATTTAAGTAGCCTGGTATAAGGAACCTATATTAATACATCATATACCTAGTATATGCATGCCTGCTAGAATCTGGAGTCACAAAATAAAATCATTCCTCAGTATGCAAACCTCAACCATCTGTGCTCAGAGACAAAATAAATTCAGATAAATTATTTAGATTGATCTGTCTGAATGAAAGGAATCTCCCTTTGTCTACACTGTCTTATGTGCTGTTCAGATAATATCTTACCTCTTGCCTTCCAAACTCTTGCCTCCTGAACCATGATTGTCCAAACACAGGAGCAAGATAGATATCCAACTACACATGATATTCCAATAGAAATGGAATCTCTTGCTCCCAGTTTAGGTTGAACTTGAATCAGTTCTTGTCTTGCTCAATTTTATACTTAACCGTTTGTTTTTTAAATCTTAAGCTCCATTTTTCTTTTCAAAATTTTCTCCCTTGTTTCCTCCTCCCTCAAAATCATTTATGTCATAGAGCAGAGACTCCTCATGTTGCCTTTTTTTGTGATGTTCTTTTCAAGCATATACTTCATCTGGAAAAGCCCAGGTGTCTTCCAGAGGTGTTATTTTGGGGCTGATATTGAATAGTCCAGGATGATTGTTACTCGCTTGGTTCAAGGTCCCACCAGCATTTCAAGCATGAGAAAATGCTTCCTTTTGGGCCTCCTGGCACTTGTATGTTTGAGCATATTTAACTGGAGGGGGAAGGAACTGATTCCATCCAATAGAAGAATGATGGTAGCCAAAGTCTTTGCATGTCTGACCTTTAGATGTCCTCAGGGAGCATTCTTGAAGATAATTTGATTTGGTCCTTGGATTTTGGCTCCAGGGGTTTGGAGCATCACATCCTGCCACAGTGTATACTGACAGAAGAAGTCATCTGCCCTCTTCTGAGATGAGGGTTGTTTAGTTCAAGCTGGAAGGACACTGGGCACAGTCATGGGTATTAAGTGTCAAAGCCCAGTTTTGTTTCTTCCTGGATGCATGAATTTGAGCAAATGACTTAATCTTGATGAACCTCACTTTTCTGTAAAATATTGATGGTAAATATCTAACTTACAGGGCTGCAAAACAGCAACAACAACAAATAGAGATAATGGTAAAGTGAGTACCTGACACAAAGCAGGAACTTCAGAATTGGCAGCTATGGTCGTGTGCCATTGTTGTAACGGCCACGGCACCCGTGGCTGGCCTTCTAATTGGTCCTCTTCTGTTTGTGTGGTCAACAGCAACCCAGCTACAACTGGGATATGCTGCCTCCTGAGTCTAGCCGTGTCTTCTAGAACTCTTTAGCCACCGCAAAGCAAGAAATGCATGTGGATGTGATGTTGCCTATTATAGTCCAAAGGGATGCTTCTTTTCTTTGAATCCCTACATCCTAAGAAGTTACTTTCTTAATGTGCTATGATTTATGGCAAAAGCTTCAAACTCCTAGAAAAAGTGAATTCCTATCTTTTGAGAGTTTATATTTGGCTACCTGCAATATAAATTTGTCCTTGTTGCCTGCCCTAGATTCCTTCATCCAGGGCTGTAACTGGGGAATCACCCCGTGATTCCTCTCCTCCCCTTTGTGGATTGCATANATTTAGATTGATCTGTCTGAATGAAAGGAATCTCCCTTTGTCTACACTGTCTTATGTGCTGTTCAGATAATATCTTACCTCTTGCCTTCCAAACTCTTGCCTCCTGAACCATGATTGTCCAAACACAGGAGCAAGATAGATATCCAACTACACATGATATTCCAATAGAAATGGAATCTCTTGCTCCCAGTTTAGGTTGAACTTGAATCAGTTCTTGTCTTGCTCAATTTTATACTTAACCGTTTGTTTTTAAAATCTTAAGCTCCATTTTTCTTTTCAAAATTTTCTCCCTTGTTTCCTCCTCCCTCAAAATCATTTATGTCATAGAGCAGAGACTCCTCATGTTGCCTTTTTTTGTGATGTTCTTTTCAAGCATATACTTCATCTGGAAAAGCCTAGGTGTCTTCCAGAGGTGTTATTTTGGGGCTGATATTGAATAGTCCAGGATGATTGTTACTCGCTTGGTTCAAGGTCCCACCAGCATTTCAAGCATGAGAAAATGCTTCCTTTTGGGCCTCCTGGCACTTGTATGTTTGAGCATATTTAACTGGAGGGGGAAGGAACTGATTCCATCCAATAGAAGAATGATGGTAGCCAAAGTCTTTGCATGTCTGACCTTTAGATGTCCTCAGGGAGCATTCTTGAAGATAATTTGATTTGGTCCTTGGATTTTGGCCCCAGGGGTTTGGAGCATCACATCCTGCCACAGTGTATACTGACAGAAGAAGTCATCTGCCCTCTTCTGAGATGAGGGTTGTTTAGTTCAAGCTGGAAGGACACTGGGCACAGTCATGGGTATTAAGTGTCAAAGCCCAGTTTTGTTTCTTCCTGGATGCATGAATTTGAGCAAATGACTTAATCTTGATGAACCTCACTTTTCTGTAAAATATTGATGGTAAATATCTAACTTACAGGGCTGCAAAACAGCAACAACAACAAATAGAGATAATGGTAAAGTGAGTACCTGACACAAAGCAGGAACTTCAGAATTGGCAGCTATGGTCGTGTGCCATTGTTGTAACGGCCACGGCACCCGTGGCTGGCCTTCTAATTGGTCCTCTTCTGTTTGTGTGGTCAACAGCAACCCAGCTACAACTGGGATATGCTGCCTCCTGAGTCTAGCTGTGTCTTCTAGAACTCTTTAGCCACCGCAAAGCAAGAAATGCATGTGGATGTGATGTTGCCTATTATAGTCCAAAGGGATGCTTCTTTTCTTTGAATCCCTACATCCTAAGAAGTTACTTTCTTAATGTGCTATGATTTATGGCAAAAGCTTCAAACTCCTAGAAAAAGTGAATTCCTATCTTTTGAGAGTTTATATTTGGCTACCTGCAATATAAATTTGTCCTTGTTGCCTGCCCTAGATTCCTTCATCCAGGGCTGTAACTGGGGAATCACCCCGTGATTCCTCTCCTCCCCTTTGTGGATTGCATAATGCACTGGGATTTATTATGCAAATGAAGATTACACCTGTGAGAGACAAAGAGACCCTCTTCACTACTCTCTGCTACATCTTATTGTTTTATTTATCTAGGCTATACTGGGTCTTCGTTGCTGCATGTGGGCTTTCTCTACTTGGAGCGAGTGAGGCTACTCTAGTTGGGATGCATGTGGACTCAGTATTTGCAGCTCACGGGCTCTGGAGCACAGGCTCAGTAGTTGTGCATGGGCCCAGCAGTCCCATAGCCTGTGAACGACACCCTCTTCCCGGAACAAGGATCGAACCTGCATCCCCTGCATTGGCAGGCAGACTCCTATCTGCTGACCACTGGGGCAGTCCTCTGCCACATTTCAGTGGCAATTGAGAAGGGGGCTGGAAAAAGGGAGCATTCATTGCTCTTTATAAGGAAATGGGGCAAAGCTGTTGTTTCTGCCTCTTTAAGGTTAATCTGACAATCCTGGCAAACCATCTTCTCTTCTTAACATGAGGATATGTTGGTCATGCATCTGTGTGTTTTCTTGTTTGACCCATTAAACTATATGATAGAGATATTTGTTTTCCAGTTTTATCGGCATCTGGCTCCTGTTTTTATGTCAAATCACACGTAACAGATTGTAAAAGAATAAAATGAATAGTAAAGTGGAGGCATTGCCTTTATGTGTAAAAGGTATGTTTTCTATTTTATATGTTAGTTTTTATTATAATGCTTTTATAAAGAATTCAAGCTACACAGAAATATAGTAGTGGATGAATATCATCTTCTCTTGCTCCTCCCCAAATTTCACTCTCAAGTATTAACGCGTAGGCCCTGTTACCCAGTTATTTAGTCTTTCCAGACCAGCCAGCTTTTAAAAAGATTTGGTTGAAATCCTGGCATGAATATTTATACCATTTAAGGTTGGTCTACAAATCTAAGCTGTGGTTGAGGATTACACAATTATTTTGTACAGTGATCAGTTTAGAAAACAGAACTGGACAATTCCATTGTTCCCTTTTAGATGTCAAAATTTTTATGGTATCATCAAACCTATACTTCACTTTCTTTATATAAACACCCCAGACTGACTTTCTTTCAAAAATGAGCTAAATGACATAATTTTTTGTCTCCTATTAAACTTTGGAGGAAGGAAATAAGCTAATAAACTTCTTACTACTATAAATAACAATAAAATGAAGTTGGCTTTCCTTCACAGGACATCAGATCGGGTGTGTCCATTTATCTATGTCTTTTTTTAAATTTTGGTGTCACTAAAATTAGTTTGTCATTGTAAATTCCAGCATATAGGATTTTCCCCCGTTTCTTTCTGGCAAGGAAAAATGTAAAACACACACTCGTGATTAGGACTGGACTAAAATTTCTGGCAGCTATACTTAATACATCACGAAAACTTTAATACAGTAATGCAAATATTACGATAAATGCCAGTATATCAGCATATAATAGCATGTCCCTCCCTTTCATTTTGCTAAGATTGACTAACATTTAATTGCCTTGCCTATGTTAAAAAAGGAAAGAAATTACCTTATAGGGGTATGCAGACTCCTGAGGTTTCTCAGCGGTGAGCTCAGCCAAGTTGCCCCCCTCCAACTCATTACTTTACTCCTTAACACACAGATCCTTATACACAACAGTAAATAACCCTCAGTAAGTTTGAATCTTATCGCAATCTAAAGGCACCACCATCATTATGGGGGAATGTTGTTAGTCTGCAAAACCTCAGTTTAGAACAACACAGCAGTATCCAGACTTCTTGGCTTTGTCTGGATATCGTTACTTCTTGAGTTGCTGCTGCCTTCCTGGGCGCATTTATAGAGTGATCTCTTAAACATCGGTGGTATCACCATGTAACTGGCCGGTTGAGAGCAGTTTTGTCATTTTCCCTGAGAATCCAAAAACATCTAGCTATCATTTACTCCATTTAGAATTGGAAATCACTCGATTATCTCACTGTGTTTGAAATAAGTATAAAAGATGCTTCTCCCTTGTCAGATTTAGTATATTAAAGCTACCTGGGGGAATGCACTTCTTTCCCACTTTTTTGTTAAGGTATAATTCCAAAATCTTAATATGAAATTATTTCAAATTACTTTGTATTAAAACATAAAAGAAAAAGCAGGACACTTAAAGACCGAGCTGGTTTTGTGTGCTTTTTCTGTGCAGTAGGACTGTGTAAACTGGAAGAAACTGACGGCTGCATATAAAGAATCTTTGAGTCCTCACTGTTAGCTGGGATCTTCCGGAAATGTAGCTGTGTAATACAGACATTGATAATAAGAAATGTTTATCTCTGTTTAAATAAGATCTCCTGCGTTATCTTGAGACCTGCTTGATTGTTATCTGTGCTAGATTCACTTCTTAAGAAGACAAGATTAGTGAATGTATCGTGATCTTACTTTAAATTCCTCATAATGTAAGAGGAATTTTAGCATTTAACTTGCAAAGGCTCCTGACAGTAGAGATACCCTACAGCATCACAAGGACATTGCCCATACTAGCTCTGTCTTAGTAAGAATAAAATACACCCCCTCCCCAACACACACACAAAGAAAATGCATGTTAATGTGACTGAATATTCATTAGAACCCTGCGGCCTGGGGCTGGAAGCACAGTGAAGCTGTGTGTTTACCACGCCACCCAAAAGGCCAGAGGGCAGGAGGCACTTATAAACAGTGGCGCAGCGCGAGCAGTGTTGTCTTTGAAAAGTTTTCATTTTCCCTTGAATCAGCTACAGTCTCTTACTTAAGGTCACTGCAGTTTGCAATCTTTGGCAGAAGGCTTCTTCCTTTTTTGGTTGTGGCAGTCTGGCTTTTTTTTTTTTTTTNATCGGGTGTGTCCATTTATCTATGTCTTTTTTTAAATTTTGGTGTCACTAAAATTAGTTTGTCATTGTAAATTCCAGCATATAGGATTTTCCCCCCTTTCTTTCTGGCAAGGAAAAATGTAAAACACACACTCGTGATTAGGACTGGACTAAAATTTCTGGCAGCTATACTTAATACATCACGAAAACTTTAATACAGTAATGCAAATATTACGATAAATGCCAGTATATCAGCATATAATAGCATGTCCGTCCCTTTCATTTTGCTAAGATTGACTAACATTTAATTGCCTTGCCTATGTTAAAAAAGGAAAGAAATTACCTTATAGGGGTATGCAGACTCCTGAGGTTTCTCAGCGGTGAGCTCAGCCAAGTTGCCCCCCTCCAACTCATTACTTTACTCCTTAACACACAGATCCTTATACACAACAGTAAATAACCCTCAGTAAGTTTGAATCTTATCGCAATCTAAAGGCACCACCATCATTATGGGGGAATGTTGTTAGTCTGCAAAACCTCAGTTTAGAACAACACAGCAGTATCCAGACTTCTTGGCTTTGTCTGGATATCGTTACTTCTTGAGTTGCTGCTGCCTTCCTGGGCGCATTTATAGAGTGATCTCTTAAACATTGGTGGTATCACCATGTAACTGGCCGGTTGAGAGCAGTTTTGTCATTTTCCCTGAGAATCCAAAAACATCTAGCTATCATTTACTCCATTTAGAATTGGAAATCACTCGATTATCTCACTGTGTTTGAAATAAGTATAAAAGATGCTTCTCCCTTGTCAGATTTAGTATATTAAAGCTACCTGGGGGAATGCACTTCTTTCCCACTTTTTTGTTAAGGTATAATTCCAAAATCTTAATATGAAATTATTTCAAATTACTTTGTATTAAAACATAAAAGAAAAAGCAGGACACTTAAAGACCGAGCTGGTTTTGTGTGCTTTTTCTGTGCAGTAGGACTGTGTAAACTGGAAGAAACTGACGGCTGCATATAAAGAATCTTTGAGTCCTCACTGTTTGCTGGGATCTTCCGGAAATGTAGCTGTGTAATACAGACATTGATAATAAGAAATGTTTATCTCTGTTTAAATAAGATCTCCTGCGTTATCTTGAGACCTGCTTGATTGTTATCTGTGCTAGATTCACTTCTTAAGAAGACAAGATTAGTGAATGTATCGTGATCTTACTTTAAATTCCTCATAATGTAAGAGGAATTTTAGCATTTAACTTGCAAAGGCTCCTGACAGTAGAGATACCCTATAGCATCACAAGGACATTGCCCATACTAGCTCTGTCTTAGTAAGAATAAAATACACCCCCTCCCCAACACACACACAAAGAAAATGCATGTTAATGTGACTGAATATTCATTAGAACCCTGCGGCCTGGGGCTGGAAGCACAGTGAAGCTGTGTGTTTACCACGCCACCCAAAAGGCCAGAGGGCAGGAGGCACTTATAAACAGTGGCGCAGCGCGAGCAGTGTTGTCTTTGAAAAGTTTTCATTTTCCCTTGAATCAGCTACAGTCTCTTACTTAAGGTCACTGCAGTTTGCAATCTTTGGCAGAAGGCTTCTTCCTTTTTTGGTTGTGGCAGTCTGGCTTTTTTTTTTTTTTTTCCCCCTTTTGGAAGTGTTTTCCTCAAACTGCCATTGTCTCCCAAACCTGTTTCATGTTATCATTGTCAGATGCCTCTTCTCTGAGTTTCTTAGAACAAAATGTGATGATATATATATATATGAAATTTTTTAAAGCATAGAATTGAAAGTCATATGGTTATGATTTGAGAATGTCAAGCTTGATTTTTTTTTTCAGAGTTTAAGAGGGAAAAAAAAAAAAGAAAACCTCGTACCTTTTTCTCTGGGCAGTGAACTCGCTGTAGAAACATCAAAGAGAATGTGTACTGGATCAAGGTGATTTTTTTTTTTCGACCACATCATTGCCAGCTGTGGTGTTTATGATTAGAGGCAGGCGTTCCAGACACCTCCGAGTCCTCACTAAGCGTCAGATCTTTAACAGGATCCATCCCAACTGAGTGACACTAAACAGACAGCCAGAGGGGAGTTGGTGGGCTGGAAGACGGAAGGCGGTGGGAGTGAGGGAGGCTTTGGTGCCTGGTACACTCTCCAGCCTAGCTGTATAACAGACTCTGCTAATGCCAGGCTGCAGGCTGCCCAGAGGCCCCGTAGCATGCCTTTCAGTCCAGCTTTCATTAGCCAGGGGGATGACTAGAGCCCAGCAAACACAGTCATTGATCCTCTCTCACTGAGCGCAAGGATGTGCAATGTTCAGGTCACAGCCCAGTCGGCTTTGAAGCAGCTCCATTTCATCGCTGTCAGCCACTGACTTCTAGCTTCCAGGAGCTCACACAATTCCCTCTTGGATCTCCATGCTCTGCACCACGCAGCTAACTACATTGAATTCCCTCTGGATATTGGCTCCCCTTTGCAATATTAACACTTGTTTACTGGTCCTGTTGACATAAGAATTCTGCAAATAGCCAACAGTTCTGATAGCAGTCCTTGGAAGGGAGTTTTCTTTTCGCCTCCTGTTTTCTTCTAGGTCAGAGTAACTGCCAGACAGTTTTTGCTAGATTTAAATCCCAGAATATGCTGCTGGAGTCAGGAATCAATCCTACGAGTTTGGAGTTGAATATTTGGGATTATTCATCTCAGGATGATAAGTTTTATTCCAATGGTGGCCAGTAACAGTGAAGAAAGAAGTCGTTTGATTGACAGCTACTTCTTTTTCAGTGTGAAAGTGTTATTTATTTTGAATTTCCAAAAGTGTCAGGTGCATCCCTTGCTGAGAGAGCCTTGTGATTATAGAAATTAAGATCCTGTAAAGCAGAGACATTACTTTGCCAACAAAGGTCCGTCCAGTGGTCATGTATGGATGTGAGAGTTGGACTGTGAAGAAGGCTGAGCACCGAAGAATTGATGCTTTTGAACTGTGGTGTTGGAGAAGACTCTTGAGAGTCCCTTGGACTGCAAGGAGATCCAATCAGTCCATTCTGAAGGAGATCAGCCCTGGGATTTCTTTGGAAGGAATGATGCTAAAGCTGAAACTCCAGTACTTTGGCCACCTCATGTGAAGAGCTGACTCACTGGAAAAGACTCTGATGCTGGGAGGGATTGGGGGCAGGAGGAGAAGGGGACGACAGAGGATGAGATGGCTGAATGGCATCACGGACTCGATGGACATGAGTCTGAGTGAACTCCTGGAGTTGGTGATGGACAGGGAGGCCTGGCGTGCTGCAGTTCATGGGGTCGCAAAGAGTCGGACACGACTGAGCGGCTGAACTGAAGGGAAAAAAAGTTACAGTTAAAAAACAAATCTTGCTTTTCTGTTGGTGGGAGGACAGTAAGATTTTTAAATTAAAACATCTAAGAAAGAGGGAAAAAAGGGAGTTGATGCATCTGATTTCAAAGAGGTAGACAGATAATTGACAGCACAGAGCTGCTGTGAGAACCTCTCCTTGATTATCAGCATCTTGTTGTTGTCGTTGTTATTTTGGCATCTTCTTAGCAGTTAGGTATCAGGGCTGGGTGAAAGCAAAATGAGGGAAGTATGTAAGATTCTGGCTTCAGCTTCTCAGTTGACTCTTCCTGCTCTGCATCCCCACGTCCTCCTTCTCTTCTAAATACTCCCAACTGACTCTTAGCTGCTCATATCACAGCCAGTGGTGTTTTGGAAGCTTTCCTCCTTGAATGGTAAAAAGTACATGGGTTCTTTGCACAGAAGGAATGTAAAAGTTGGTCTGAAACTCGGTAGTTCTCAGGCTGTGTGGTCTAGGGGTTAATAGATGTGGTGGTAACTCGTCCCTTGAAAACCAGGTGACTCCAGAGTGATCAGGTTGGACCCATGCTGTCACTGTGGTACTTTGATGAAGAAAGGGTATATAGTTGGGACTCACACGTTGGTAGGATTTCAATGGTACAGGTTTCCACTGGAAAACTGATGTCAGCCATCATCTTACAGAAGAAGGCTACTGTAGGAGAAGTCCACATGTGTAGATGATCCCTGCTCATCTGGCTACTATAATAATCTTCCAGAGTACTAGTTTTGGACCTTTACACAGCAGAGGCACCAGTGTGAAATGTGATGATGGCCTTGCATTTTGAACCCCTTGAGTTGGCTCATCCTTAGAAAGTTTTCCTGAGGGAAACCCTTAGACCGAGCCCTAACCATTAACATTCCTTACTATCTTTCTCTTGTCCAAGTTGCCTCATTGTCTTCAGTATACTGCCTTTTCCAACCAGTGACTCTCATACAACTTGGAATAAAACTAGTCTTTCAAAGAAGGCTAGTTTTCCTCCTGGTCCTACTCACCTCTCTATTTCATCATACTTGAGCAATCTCTTGATTATTAGAAACCTTTTCTTAAGTCTTAGACCTTCTTCATAAAACTCACTTCCATTGATAAGATTCTAGAATTTTAAGGGGAAAACAGTAATGACTAAATAATATTTTACATCATTCATTTGTGTAAACACCTTCTATCATCAATCAGCTTGTGTTTTTTTTAAGTGTACCTTATAAGAAGAAAGTTAATTAGGCTTTCTGCCAGGGTTACACTTCCTTAGGCATACATACTCACTAATTAATGTTTAGGATGCTTTTTTTTTCTTTGATTAAAAAAAATTATGCTTTATTTCTAAAACTATTCATAGTTTTTTATAGAAACCTTTAAAGCATCAAAGTTTTATAGTGTATTTAGACTATGTAGTTGCCCGTGTGTTAACACTGTAGGTAAATTATAAAGTCGATTGCTTATTTAATTACACCATTGCCCAGGTTCTGGTTTACTGTCTCTTCACAACTGCCATATGTCAGCATTATCCCATTTTACAGGTTTTACAGTGGAGGCAGAAAAAGGATCTTATTAGTTTGAGAGTTTTTGGCTGGACACAACTCAAGATATTCTGGTATCCTCAGTAACAACAACTTTTTAAATTGCTATGACTTGTTTATATTTACATGTTCAAGTGGCATTGTTTTTAAAAGTGCTCAGTTCTATTTGAGAGGATGTAGTTAATATCAGCCATTTGATGAACAAGAAAACTTTCAACTGTTTTCCTTTCCCATCACTTCAAGGAAGGAGAAAATGTTTAAAATAGTGAGGAGGATATTTGTCAAGTTTTCATCAAAGGATGAGGTCTGTGTGTACACACACATGTGTAGGCAGACCACTAGGTTGATCTGAACAGAAATAAAAGTACTAACAACCTGGTGTGTGTGGGCACATTCAGTTGCTCAGTTGTGTCTGACTCGGTATGACCCCATGGACTGTAGCCCGCCAGACCCTCTCTGTCCATGGAATTTTCCAGGCAAGAACACTGGAGTGGGTTGCCATTTCCTCCTCCACAGCATCTTCCTGATCCAGAGGTCGAACCCACGTCTCCTGTGTCTCCTGCATTGGCAGGCAGATTCTTTACTACTGCGCTACCTGGGAAGTCTCACATTAATCTTTGATTATGTTGTGAACGTTTACATTAGTATCATAAATAACATCACAACAAATAAATCGTTACGGAGAGCACTGCTAATAGAATTTAAAATGCTTGTTTTAGCAGGTTCTTGGCTGGCATAGACAAGGTAAGAGCACAGATGCTGGGGTGCCGTTGCCTGGTGCTTGCTCATGTGGGAAGAAATACATTGTCTACTAAAGCAGCTGGAAGACTTGATTTTCCTGCTGCGGGAGTTGTGCTGTGCTGTGTGCAGTTATGTGAGCTGTTGCTCAGTTATGTCTGACCCTTTGCAACCCCATGAACTGTAGCCCGCCAGGCTCCTCTGTCCATGGGATTTCCCAGGCAAGAATACTGGAGTGGATTGCCATCACCTTCTCCAGGAGATCTTCCAGACCCAAGGATTGAACCCCTGTCTGTTGTGTCTCCTGCATTGACAGGCAGGTTCTTTACCACTAGCACCACCCCAGGGGTTAGATTGAGCAAATTTAGTGATACCCATTAGCATTTCCCAGAATACAGTTAAGTAAAAGCCCAGGTGCTGTTAACTCCTACTTTTGCTCTTCCTTCTCTGTTTTTGGTGGAACAAATGGGTGTTTCCTGACAGCTCCCAGGTATATGTCTGAAAAAGACTTTTAATGAGACCTTCACACTTGGGGTCAACTGGGAGGAAATGTACTTTTTGCCTGTGTGAAATCCCACAACCGCTACCCAATTTGAGGACAAACTGAAGCTGACTAGCTCAGGGAAATTTGCAGTTCTGTCATTAGAGCACCAAATACCGCCTCCTGCAATGAATCACCTGAAGATTTTATCCATCACCCATTGCTAAAACTTGATAACATATGTAGGCCAATTTACTCCCCTGGAATTTCCTCCCTACCTTCCCCCAGCCTGTAATGTGTATAGTTTGAAGAGAAGGAAATGATTCAAAAAATCTGTGAAGACTTAAACACCTATTGATTTCCAACCTGGAGGAAAAAAATATTAACCAAGTTTTCAACCTTGTATTTGAAGAGCTGGTGCAAACACGTATATAATATGTAGCTCTGTTGGGACGCAGTGAATTTCCCTAACGTTGTGGCATGATACATGGAATCTGAGAGTGAGTGAAAGGAAAGAGTGCCTGAAAGGAGATCAGATGCCTCCAGGAAAACTGTTTCAATATCCAATAGCTGTACTTCCTGCCTTTTTATTTCCTAATTTCATTGCACAGTGGTGTTAAGTGGATCTCCCTGCCTTCCTTTCATAACCAAGTAGGAGACTTGCCTTTTAGAAGCAGTTGTACACCTCTAGAAAAATCACCAGCCGAAAAGAAACCAGGATGAAGGCCTAGCAGGACGCTCTTCGCCCAGTGAGGAAGTTGAACGTTTTCTCTTCTATAAAGATGATTGATGACTTGTGGATTAAAATGAAACATGGGCACAGAGGCCAGTTTCTCTAAGACAGCCTGAGTGTGTGGCTAATACCGCCTTGGTTAGCAGAGGTCTTCCTGACCTTGGCAATATGTGGTGACTTGTAGACTTGCAGGAATGAGTTGTTCCTGAACAATTCCTGCAACATCTGAAGGACAAACAGGTCTATGGAACCATTTGTTAGACACCAGAGGGAAAAAGGTCTCACCCACTGAAAGCCTGAAACAGACTTGTATAGTCAAAAATATTGGGCCCTCACATTTACCTTAAATTCAGAACCCCACACCTGTACTGTAAGAGAATTGCCGCCTGATCATTACGAGTTAAATACTGAGCCAGTTCACCTCTGTTTCTTAGAATTGTCCAAAAGACTTCTTCGTGTTTCTTCTTTTGTTGTTAAGTGGCATTAAAGGAACCCTGAGCTTTGGAGGCTCTTAAAAGAGCCAGTGATGCTGGTTTCTTTGGCCAGATACCAGTTTTCCTGCTTTCCTGAATAGAAATTTGATCAATTTTGGAACCTCATCCTTTAGCATGGAACCAGTTCTCCAGCAGCCTGCAGAAGGCCTCTTTACCCAACTTAGTAACTTTGACTTATTCTCCTTTTAAATTAAGAGTCTAATTCTGTCCCTGTTGCTACATTACCCTGGGTTTTGTAACTTGCATGGTATCCATAAAGGAATCTGATGTTCCATTTTAAAAAATTGTGTGGGGTGGTGTGCGTTACAGACAGGCCTCCTGTCAGTGTTGTTGATGGAATTCACTGAGTGATTATGTCTGCAGGGCCCTTTCTACTAAAGATTACAGGCATTGATGTCTGTTTCCTGTCCTCAAGGTCTGTAGAGCAGTGGTCCTAGGTGACACGAAGTGCATTTTCCAAAATTTGCACTTACCAGGAAGTATAAGTTTATAGATTGGACTTGGAGGACTTTAGTGCAGAGGTGACTTAAAAGATAACAGGGCCAGGTGCTTCCTTCAGAAGGTAGCTTCCCAGATGAGGTGTGACTTCTTCAAGCTAATTATTCAAGGTGCTAATGGGGATTGATAGGTGAATGTAAAGTGGGCATTCTGGCAGAGGTTTCAGTTCAGTCGCTCAGTCGTGTCCGACTCTTTGCGACCCCATGAATCACAGCACGCCAGGCCTCCCTGTCGATCACCAACTGCCGGAGTTCACTCAGACTCACGTTCATCGAGTCCATGATGTCATCCAGCTATCTCATTCTCTGTCGTCTCCTTCTCCTCCTGCCCCCAATCCTTCCCAGCATCAGAGTCTTTTCCAATGAGTCAACTCTTCGCATCAGGTGGCCAAAATACTGGAGTTTCAGCTTTAGCATCATTCCTTCCAAAGAAATCCCAGGGCTGATCTCCTTCAGAATGGACTGGTTGGATCTCCTTGCAGTCCAAGGGACTCTCAAGAGTCTTCTCCAACACCACAGTTCAAAAGCATCAATTCTTTGACCCTTTGCCTTCTTCACAGTCCAACCCTCACATCCATACATGACCACAGGAAAAACCATAGCCTTGACTA
>SJYW01026287.1:33656-54502 GCA_006410735.1 Raphicerus campestris
TGGCCAAAATACTGGAGTTTCAGCTTTAGCATCATTCCTTCCAAAGAAATCCCAGGGCTGATCTCCTTCAGAATGGACTGGTTGGATCTCCTTGCAGTCCAAGGGACTCTCAAGAGTCTTCTCCAACACCACAGTTCAAAAGCATCAATTCTTTGACCCTTTGCCTTCTTCACAGTCCAACCCTCACATCCATACATGACCACAGGAAAAACCATAGCCTTGACTAAACGGACCTTAGTCGGCAAAGTAATGTCTCTGCTTTTGAATATGCTGTCTAGGTTGGTCATAACTTTTCTTCCAAGGAGTAAGCATCTTTTAATTTCATGGCTGAGGTTTAAGACGTGCAAAGTGTATACAGATCGGAGAAGTAACTAGACTCTTCATGAGCCAGAAGGCAGAATATCCTGGATGGAAGAAAAGCTGATGGTTAAGAAATGGCTTTGTTTTGTTGAAAGGGAGCTGGTACAGTATGTGAAGAGTTTCTTTTGGGGCCCCTGGGTGGCAAAGAACCAATCAAGAGTTTTGAGTTGTGGGATGATATGGTGCGCATCTCATGGCAGGGAAACTATTCTGATGAAAATGTGTTCAATAAATTTAGGTGTGAAGAAACTGGAGGAATTCAGCATCCAGGTCAGCACACACATAGCAGGAATAAAACAGAATGGATAGGAGTTTGAAATACTTGTAGTGACAAAATCTACAAAAATTGTATGTTTTTGGATTGAGTGTTGGTGGTGAAAGAAAACCATGTCTCTCTTTTTGCATTTTGTTACTAATTGCAAAATGTTGGTGATTTAGTTTACAGTTGTCCAACTGTGTGGCAGGAATCCTACATACTGAAACCTATTGGGATGTGTTGAAAAAGGTCCATAGTGATCAAGTCCAAGATGTCTGTCACCAGAAATGATAGGATGGTAACGAGCAGAAAGAAAAGTAAAGTTGGGTTTTCGTAGCTAAATTTTAAAATTTGTTAATGTGTTGACCTATGGTCAAAGGAACAGTGAAGACTTTTGTTAGAGTAAGTAAACTTTATTTACTGGTATTGTCTTATATTTTATCTATTTCACTAGACTTTATATCCCTTAGCAGCAGAGAAACTGTTTCTTCCTTATATTGCTATCTTCTGTGCCCAGGAAAATGCCTGACATGTAATCAATACCCAGTGATTGAAAGAATGTATGGTATTTGCATTCTCATTGGTAATGTTATAGTAATGAAGCCTTGGCATGCATTATTATATAAGTGTAACTGCCTTGGAAAGTTCTCATTAGTTCAGCCTCTTTGAGTGAATAGGAAGATAATCCTCAAATTGTCTTTGGAGTTACACTGATGCTATGGAGATTAAGGGCCATTTATGCACCCAGTAGATGGTCATCATGGGCCTACTATGAAAAGCATAGAGGAAGGAAACAGATACCCTACCCTCAAGAGGCTTATAGACTAGGAGAGATGAGCTATCTCTCTATAATTAACAGCAACAGTAGGTAGAAAATACTGGTACAAGATGGAGTGTCTGGATTTTTTTTAAAAAGCATTATGGAAGTACTATACTTAAAAGGGAAAAAGATTCTTTTCATCCCAGAAAGTTGGGAGACCTTTATAGAGAACTTAACTTTTTAAAAAATGTGATCTAGCAAGGAGAGGTGGGATTTCAAGTTGTGCCAGATGGCACAGGTTCAGAAATAGATGAGATAGGTGTAGGAAACATCAGCAGGTAGTTAGTTTGGTTTGAGTGTGGGATTAAGAGGAGTCACAGAAAAGAAGCTAATTCTGCACAGGATCTTCCCTGATAAATGGTGACTGTCTTCCTGAAGGTCTTTTGAGGTCCCATCCAGGGCCTAGTGGGTGGCCTGTTTGCTCTCATGTAAGTTTTTTTCCAAAAACTTGTTATTCATGTACGAAGTTTGTGAAATTCAATATGAATTTTTTTTTAATCTACACTTGACCATTAAAAAGATAAACATTTCTTCAGCAATTTTCATCCAAGTTTTAATGCAAAAAGTTTGTGATAGGTTTTTAAAAGCTTTCATGGGCCAGTAAAAGCTTTCTTAGCCAGTTTTATTTAACCGGCTTTTCAGAGTCCACTTCTTACCAAGTCTTTGGAGTAAGTGAAAAGAGCTACCAGAAAGCTACAATTATGCTGTTTATTTGGGGAAGTGTTTCTGCTTTCAGGGCTCCAGGATTTTTGCAAGAGATTGTGGTTAATGAGGCTTTGTGTACCTGCAACCATCCTACAAATGTGCTAAAATGAGACCTTGACCTCAAGCTCAAGAGGCTGGTTTGTTCTCCTCGGGGTGTCAATACTATATGATGCTGAAATGAATTTCAAATTACCTCATTTGAAGTTTTTGGGTCTGTGAATAAGGGGTGAATTTAGAGGAGGGAAATATATAAGTTTGGGATCTTTTCTGGGGGACTCTAACAACCATTTCTGATATGGGGCTTAGAGTCTTTCTGATTATCTTTTTAAAATTTTTCTTGTAACTTAAAACACTGTTTTCTTTCAGAACAGCTTTAGTGTTTCAAGCTTCAAACCTTCTCTCTTTAAATCCTTGCTGCATGCTCCCCTTCCCTCCCTTCCTCCTCCCTCCTCCCCACCAGGCACACTTTTCTCTGGATCTTGGTTGGTTCTAAATCCCAAGAGTTAAGACAGCCTAGCTTCTATAAATCAGGAGACAGCTTCATTATCAAAGTTATGTGTTTTCACCTTAATAGATCGCCAGTCCTGGCGTTGGTGCCAGGCCCTGCCTTATCATGTAACCATCAGCACTGCATACTGGAATGTTCTTTGTTTGGATTATTTACTTCTTCTATAAACAAAGATTAGAGTAAAATATGTGTCAGCGCGGGGGCCCCAGTGGAGCTGACGGTTACTGGAGAATCACAGTAGTGTGGTGTGAGAGGGAATTTGAGTCCTGCGCTGAAGGTAGCACATGCATTTGATCTTCCCAGTAGTCCTAGAAGGTAGGTCCTGGGCTTCCCATTTGGCGGATTAGCAAACTGACAGAACGATTCAGGATATTGCCCTAGCTTCTCTTACAGATAGCAGGCATTTGGCCTTGAAACCTAGGCATTTGACTTCAGTGTTGTTTCTTTTACTAACTGCACTATAAAGAAGTTCCAAAGACTGTACTTAAGAAAATAGCGTTACCTGGAATTTGAGCTGCTTATAATGGTTCTACGGTTTTCACTGGTGTTACTGGTGCTGCTTGATCAGGAAGGGACATATTGTTAGGGTTGAAACTTTATTCTTAGTTTTGTGTAAAGGGCCTAGAGATCAGTGACTCTTAACCAAGTCTCTGATACACCTTCAGTATTTTGAAAGTTTGTATCTTCTGTACAGTTTGCAAGATCCCTTATGTAAGGATCTGCATTTTAATTGAAATTCAGGGAAGTAGCTCAATGATCATAGACCAAACCAGTTTGGAAGTAAATATATCCCAGAAGCTCCTCTGGCATCTTAAATGGTTTGGATGTAATTATGAAAAGAGGGAGACTGTTCTTTCAGAATATTTGGACTTAATACATTTAACCCAGAATTAAAACAGTTACTTCTAGAACTTCTGAAGAGTTTGATTCTCCATAAATTGCACAGATTACTGCTTTTTGCGGGGAGAGGGAGGACATGATTACTCACCATTTGTTTTTCTATTTCTGCATAAAAGTGCAAGCAAAGAATCATTTTGTAGGTGAGGAAACTCTGACCTAGAGAATGAGTGATGTTGCCAAGGAGACAGCCAATAGACACTGGTGATGGGTTATTACAGTACTTGCAAAGTTTCTTTATGGATTCTGACTTGCTCGTAGGTGCAGAGTATGTTTATAAGGTCAGGGTATCTTCATTTCTTGACTGCAATAAATTTGTTTTCTGATTCACTACAACGTTGTTTTTCTTATTGAACTATATTTCCTGAACGAAACCCCTTGAACTTTATAACTATCACCATAAATAGGTTTAATGGGCTTATTGGCATGTTAAAAATTGTATAGTGTTGGCACATGAAGAGGCTCACATAATTGCTAAATAATGGTACTTAAAATATTTATAAAGGTGCTATTGATTTGTAGTTTGTATATCTATGTATATTTATAACATTCTGGTGACAAATAAAAACTTGAATAAATAAAGCCATGTCTACAGATGCCAGCGATAGTAAAAACGTTGGCAAGCATAGAGATGCCTTATTTAAGTCAATTCTGCCAGACTGGTATTATTCAGGTTTTGTGTGTGTGTGAGAGAGAGGCTGCTTGACACTACTTTCTGCATCTTGAATTTGTCATGTCACCAGGACCTGGTTCGCAGAGAACAGTACTGTGTGATGCTAACTGATACATGACTGTGTTTCCCTTTTTTCTCACTGTCTTTGTGCCGTGTATTTTTTGTTTCTGATTTAAAAAGCAGTCCCTTAAAAATAAGTGCTTAGATGGATCTGTTAGAGTATAAATTAGAATGGGCACATGTGTTCCTCCCCATGAACACTTTCATGGTATATTATTTGGAGCTGAGTCCTGAGGAATATTTTGCTTTATTTTTTGACCCTCGTGATGTCCTCAGTCCTAGCCATACCAATTCTCCTTATAAATGGTGTTTGTTGTAACGTTTTGGGACAGAAACACAAGAGGTATACCATAAAGAATCTGCCTACAATGTAGGAGACTTGGGTTCGATCCCTGGATTGGGAGCATCCCCAGGAGGAGGGAAAGGTTGCCTACTCCAGTATTCTGGCCTGGAAAATTCCATGGACTGTAGTCCATGGGGCCACAAAGAGTTGGACATAACTGAGTGATTTTCACTTTCATGCCATATATATATTACATTTTAATATTTGGGGGGTTTATTTCTTGCCTTTTCNGGGACAGAAACACAAGAGGTATACCATAAAGAATCTGCCTACAATGTAGGAGATTTGGGTTCGATCCCTGGATTGGGAGCATCCCCAGGAGGAGGGAAAGGTTGCCTACTCCAGTATTCTGGCCTGGAGAATTCCATGGACTGTAGTCCATGGGGCCGCAAAGAGTTGGACATACTGAGTGATTTTCACTTTCATGCCATATATATATATTGCATTTTAATATTTGGGGGGTTTATTTTTTGCCTTTTCTACTTTTCTTTCATATACTCTCTAAAGGAAACTGTGCACTATTCCACTTCTTCATGCAAAAATTATCTTGGAGCAACAAATCCATGTAGCTGTCATCGCAGTTCTCACCTGTGGTTTTATAAAGTCTTGCTAGTAATGTTTCATTGATCCCATACATCTAGGGTGAATTAGCATATGCCTGTTCTAATTCTTTGGGTTCGTGAGGCTATGCTGAACCATGTTCTGATATTTGTATGTCTATATTGTCCTCTGTGGGGTTATCCTCACCTTATTGTCAGCTGAGAAGTGGATACCAATTTAGTCTTTCTTTTCAGCAGAATGAATCTTAGTGCTCATAGAATTCTTATGAAATAGAGGAGTATTGTGTTTTTCTGTAAAGTAGGGGTTTCTGGCAATTTTAACTGGAGTTTTAGTTCCATTTTCCTACTTCATTCTATGGCATCTTCAGCTCTGTGGAGGGCCTTGATTCTAAGTCTTAGCGAACAGAAAGTCAAGTGCCAGAATGATATTCTTCAGGAGAGTTGTTCAGTCCAGTGATGAATAAAAGGGAGAAGAAGATGAAAAACAGAACAGAGTGGGCACTTGTTAGACACAAGTATTCCCAAGTGTTCCTGTGGCTCAGCTGGTAAAAAATCTGCCAGCAATGTGAGAGGCCTAGGTTCGATCCCTGGGTTGGGAAGATCCCTGGAGAGGGGAAAGGCTACCCACTGCAGTATTCTGGCCTGAAGAATTCCATGGACTGTATAGTCCATGGGGTCACAAAGAGTAGGACAAGGCTGAGCGACTTTCACTTTCCACAAAGCACATATGCTGTGGGGTATATGTTACACTGTAAAAGGTGGCAAGGTCTGATGAGTCTGAGAAAGCCTGGGTTAGAAATTATGAACCCAACTTTTTATTAAAAACCTTCACAAAATCTTTCAATATGCTGATAAGCACTGTGTATGTTCCCCGCTCTCCTCTACCTACCCTCAAAAATAAGCCCCGTAGAATATGTTACATTTCCCAAACCCATTTATCCAGGGAGACCTTTTTTCTGGAACTAGCATTTATAAAATACACATTAAGGAATGTAGTCAAACAGTGCCCTTGCAAATAAGAAATGCATTCTAAATATGCAAGAGAGTGACAAAACATCTTGATATTCTTCTAGTTTACTTACTTTTTTCTGTTCTTTAACAATTTAACTGATAAACCCAAAGCCTACGGATAATTTTTTAACTTTTCCCTTGTTTGTGTTTGACCTAAATGCTTTTTGAAAAATTAAAGTGTAGTTGGTTTATAATGGTGTATTAGTTTCAGGTATAGTCTTTCAGGCAAAGTCTTTCAGTTTTTTATATATTTGTGTGTGTGTGTATATATATGTGTGTGTGTATGTATACACACACATTTTTTTTCAGATTCTTTTCCATTATAGGTTTTTGCAAAGTATTGACTATAGTTTCCTGTGCTATATACTAGGACCTTTTAATGTATTTTTTATATAGTAGTATGTATCTAGAGGAGGAAATGGCAACCCACTCCAGTACTCTTGCCTGGAAAATCCCATGGACGGAGGAGCCTAGTGAGCTGCCGTCTCTGNACTATAGTTTCCTGTGCTATATACTAGGACCTTTTAATGTATTTTTTATATAGTAGTATGTATCTAGAGGAGGAAATGGCAACCCACTCCAGTACTCTTGCCTGGAAAATCCCATGGACGGAGGAGCCTAGTGAGCTGCCGTCTCTGGGATCGCACAGAGTTGGACACGACTGAGGCGACGTAGCAGCAGCAGCAGCAAGTATCTAATCCCATACCTCTAATTTATCCCTTCCTCCTTTTCCGTTTTGGTAACCATAAGTTTGCTTTCTACATATGAGTCTATTTCTGTTTTGTAAATAAGTTCATTTGTATTATTATTTTTTTTTTAGATTCCACATAGAAGTGATATCATATGATAATTGTCTTTCTCTGTCTGACTTTACTTGGTATGATAATCTCCAAGTTCATCCATGTTATTGCAAATGACATTATTTCATTCTTTTAATGGCAAGTAATATTCCATTGTGCCATATCTTTTTCATCCATTCATCTGTCGACAGGCATTTAGGGTGCTTCCATGTCTTGGCTGTTCTCAGTAGTGATGCTGTCAGCTTTGCAGTGCATGTATCTTTCTGAACTAGACTTTTCATTTTTTCCATTTATATGCCTAGAGAGCCTAAAGTTGTTTGCAGCAGTCCACAAGAGTTCTGGCCACTCCACCGAGTTCAGAATAACACAGACCTGCATTTTCCTACCTTCCTTTGAGTGTGGGTTACATGTAGCACAGAGACAGAGTAATAAAAATATTTAACCCTTACCCTGCCGCTACAGGATCAGTGTTTCCATCAAATCAATCATAGAGGGTCCTATTCATACTCTCAGATTTGTGTGCACCCTAGAACANGGAATATGAATTTCATTCAGAATAAAGGTGATGTTTTTCCTTCCTTCATGTAGAAAATAATTGTTAAACTGTCATCTAGTAAATTTGCTTCACTGCTAGATTTTTAAAATTATTTTTAGTTGCTCAGAGAGTTCTTTTTCCATGTGTCCTTGTACATTTTAGCAACACATCAGAGGTTAGGTTTCTGGATGCTAGGAGGGAGAATGTTTTTTCAGCATCCCGGGGTTGTATTTGATTTTTGGAAATCACCAGTCTTCTGAACCAAATCTCATGATTGCAGTGGCTGAATAAGCTAATTAATACTGTTGTGGGTTTGGGGGGAACAAAAGCTAAGCTATTAAGTATTATGACTCACTTTTATTGTGTTTAAAAGGCATATTGTGATTTGGAAAGCATTTCCAAAAGGAATTTTTTTGTTTTATTTTTGGCTGTGCTGGGTCTTCACTGCTGCACAGGTTTTCTCCAGTTGTGGCGAGTGAGGGCTACTCTAGTTGCAGTGCGCCGACTTCTCATTGCAGCGTCTTCTCTTGTTGTGGAGCGTGGGCTCCAGGCGTGTGGGCTCAGTAGTTGTGGCACATGGACTTAGTTACTCCGTGGCACATGAGATCTTTTTGGACTTAGGGATCGAACGCATGTCTCCTGCATTGCAGATTCTTAACCACTNTTGTGGAGCGTGGGCTCCAGGCGTGTGGGCTCAGTAGTTGCGGCACATGGACATAGTTACTCCGTGGCACATGAGATCTTTTTGGACTTAGGGATCGAACGCATGTCTCCTGCATTGCAGATTCTTAACCACTGAACCACCAGGAAAGTCCTCCAAGAGGAGTTTAAAATTATTTTTGAAAAGACATAACAGTCTTGGTTTAAATCAGGCATTAGGCATCTTCAGATTTTTTTCTGTAGAGGGCAAATAGTAAATTTTAGGCTGTGTGGGCCACATTTGTCTCTGTTACAAATTCTTTGTTTTTTGGGTCTTTAAAAAATAACCCTTTAAAAATCTGATAGCCAGTTTTCCCTTGTAGACTTTTCTGTTGGACTGGATTTGACCTATTGCTGAATCTGCTGGTATAAATGTAAACGTGTGTAATATCTTCCGTGGGTCATTCTGTTTTGAACCTATCCAAATATATTTTTATTTTCTGATTTTTTTCCTATGGTCATGGCATATATTCAGAGAAAGCATGATTTTGAAGTGTTTTTAAAAGTGGCTTGGCATAGGTTAAAGTATTTTTTAATATTATACATGTAAATCATATATAAAGCGTATTTTTTTAAAAAAATTGTACTTCTCAAAAGAAACTCAAGCAGTAAAATTCAACAGTACTGCTTGACTCTCCCATCTCATTCCTTTTCCCAGAAGAGACCACTGTTAACTGGGTTGCTATATGCCATTCCAGACTGCTGTGTATACACACGCAGATACACAGCCGTGACTTTTGTTTGTTTTATGTGAAGAAACAAGTGCAGCTCCCTGTGTGCTTGATTGCTGCTGGGCAGAGAGGTGACAAGAGAGCACTTAGAGACTCTGCCTTCTCTGAAACAGTATTAGGCCCAGACTGTTACAGCTATCATCCTATAATGGCACAACCATCATTAGCTTTATTTAGAATTTCAGTCAAGAGTGGTTTCAAAAATGAGGCCAGAGCCTCTTATTTTAACATGAACATTACTGAGCTCATCTTCAGGCCATGCCTCCAAGTGCTGGAGGAGACAGAGCTAGGCCTCCAGGGCCACTTCCCCTCTGACCCAGTGGGTGAGTGCTCTTGTTCCCCACGACAGGACAAGTAGAGAAGGATGCACTAACCCTGAGGACTTGGAGTTGAGTAATCCACTGGGTGCAGTAGCACTTAGCGAGTCCCTTCTGCTTTTCTGGGACCAGTGTGGACCATTTGAGCTGAGAAAGGGAAGTATTTCTTGTTGTGTTTTGGAATTTTGGCTTGACTTTCCCCATTGAAATGTGATTAGGATAGCTGGAACACTACCATGTTTTTGTGTATAATGGGCTAAACAGGCTTTCAGAGTCTAAACTGGAAACTAAGTACTGTTGATGAGTTTTAGAATCTATGCTTGTATTCTGGGTTTCAAACTGCTGACTTATAAGTAAATCCTAAAATGTGATTGCCAAATGTCGGCCTGCAGACTTAACATTTTGCTCTTTCCACAGAACAGTATTTGTTGTTTCTGGAATTTAGGTACCGCCGTGGTCCCTCTCTTTCGGGATATTCACCAATTCAGATGGAATAGTTAGGCATTTTTTCCCCTGTCTTGGCTTTTAAAGATTTTATCAGCAAGGCCCCGAAACGCTGTTTAGCATTCATCCTTGGGGAAAGAATCTGTGGTCTAACATCGATGAACTTGACTGACTAGGCAAGGACCTGTGCTTGGCAGCTGAGCCTAGGACTGTGGTTGAAGAAAGCCCTGAGTTCAGTGTTCAAATGCTTGACCATTTTAAACCTGAGATAGAGAACTAGTTCCACTGTCCCACCCCTTGAGGGGGCGAAAACATGCTTCTGATGCTCCCTGAGTTAAAGTCAGGTTTGGGATATGCTCACTGATTGACAGACCCTGCTGCCTGTGTCTAGGAACTGCAGTTGCTGACTGTGTGCTCTGGGGCAGGCAGGGTGTACATGAGTCCTGTCCTATCTGTATTCATTAGTGACTCTGCCCCTTACTTCAAGTGGTTCACCCTTATAATCTCACTGTTAGAGAAGTAAGTTGTGAGGATTAACTAGTGCTCTTGACACTGCTTATTATGGGGCATGGAATCAGAAAATGTGGGTTTAGAAAATGACTCTGCTTCTTATTGTCTGTGTGATGTTGAGCAAATCTTCTAACATCTGTAAGCCTCAGTTTGCCCATCTGTAAAATGGAATTACCACCCACCTTCTTCTTATGAAGATCAGAAACAATTAGTGAGTGAAATACTGTATCCAGTTAGTTGTCATCCCATGTTATTATTGCTTCCAGCATGGCCTGAAAGGTGCTATTAGCCCTTCTCTGAAGTACAGAGCACAATTATGTACAGAGCCAGCATCAGAGAGGAATGTACAGCAGGTCGTTCTTCTGCCCAGAACGCTTCTAGGTGGAAAAAGTTGCCACTCTTAGGACATTTGCTCTACTCGTTTCTCTCCTGGTTCCTTAGGCAGGCCACCTCCCTTTCCCTTCTGTGTTATTGTCTCTTTGGGTGTTATAAGATGGCAGTAGTATTACCTTGCTTGATGTAAAAACTGTCAGGATCTTTTCAGCATAAAAGCCCTTAGGGACCTCTTCTACCAGTAGTCACTGCTCTGTTACCTTGTAACTAGAATTCCCAGGTGGTGCAGTGGTAAAGAACCCACTTTGCCAGTGCAGGAGATACAAGAGATGCAGATTCGACCCCTGGGTCGGGAAGATCCCCTGTAGTAGGAAAGGGCTAGCCACTCCATTATTCTTGCCTGGAAAATTCCTTGGACAGAGGAGCCTGTTGGGCTACAGTCCATGGGGTTGCAAAAGAGCCAGACATGACTGAGCAACTGAGCCTGCATAGAATGGGGATACTCAGGGAAGGGAGTGGAGACGGATGTGGAACACTTGCAGTAGCTAGGATTTTTTGAACAAGCCAGTTGACAGTTCAGATGGGATTTTCCCCCCTCTGAATTTATAGAAAATGTACTGTTTACTTTGAATATGAACTGGAATGTTATCTAAAATTAGAAATATGATCTTAATCAAGTGCTCCATGGGGATTCCTTTGTGTAAGTCTCAAACTATCAGTCCAGCCAAAATGAATTCAGGAAAAATATGGTTTCCCATGTTGAATTTGTTCATCATATAAAGCTTTGACATCCCACAGCATTTTTTATAGGTAGACCACATGAGACCTGCTGTCTTTATCTTTTCGAGTCTAGGGGCATCTCCATTGGTGTGTTAATTCCAATGTTCCTGTTAAAGGCCATGCTACCTAAGTTGAATGGCTGTGAGTTCTCTTTGGTTTTGTCTACCTCAGTTTTATTTGTCCTAAAAATCTGGTATCCTAACTGATACTGAGCCTTAGACTCATTTGCAAGCAAAACATGTAGCTCATATTAAAGAAGTATAGGCAGTCTCCTAACTAGGTTTTCTGTTTATTAGAAAGTCACAAATGTTAACTTCTTTTTACAAACATCTGTCACTCGTTTTAAATGAAATTACTTTTTCAGTGCAAATATGTAAGTGAAAGAATGAAACTGACTTGTAGTTCATGTGTTCATTAAACAGATATATATTGCACACTTCCTTTGTGCCAGGCACAGAGGAAGCAGCGGCAAACAAGACAGAAGTGCCTCCTTTCATGCAGATGGATGAGGACTGTGATCTTAGACACTTGGTTAGAAAAAGCATCAGTGAGAATGTGATATTTGAGAAAGAAACTGGGGGAGATGAAGAAGCAGGCCTGGATAATAGCCAGGAAAAGAGGGTTCTAGGGAGAGGGAACAAAGCTCCTGAGGCAGGAGCAAACCTGAGTGTGTGAAGAGCAGTGAGGGTCTGTCGTGGCTGAAACAATGAGTGAAACGGACACGAGGGGTGAGGTCAGACAGGTAAAGAGGTCATCCTCTGCAGGGAGGATGAGAGGAGGGTAGCAAGACGATGTGATGACGCCTCTCACCTTGCTTGCTTCACCACTTGGGAGCTCTGGGGCTCTGGTTTCACGTTGGGGCCTCAGTATTGATACGGTGTTCCCAAGAGTTGTATGCCTTTAAAGGGATGTATTTTATATCTTCCAGCATTTTTAGTCACTTTCCAAGTACAGTGTCCCTCAACACCTGCAGGGGATTGGCTCTAGAACCCCCTGTACTGAAGTCTGAAGATTCTCAAGTCCCTTATATGAAATGGCATAATATTTATATAGAACCTACACACATTCCCATGTGTAATTTAAATAATCTCTAGATTATTTATAAAACTTAATACAGTTTAAATGCAGTGTTAATAGTTATTAAATTCAGTGTAAATGCTATCTAAAAGTTGCCTATGGCGGATTCAAGTTTTGCTTTTTGGAACTTTGTGGAATATTTTCCCCTGAATATTTTTGACCTGTAGTTGGTTGAATCTGCACAAGTGGAAATTGCAAATCAGAGGACCCTCTGTATTACCATATTATAAATAGACTTTAAATCAAGTCTTTATGTAATTGCACCTTGGCTTTCAGTTCTGTGCATTGACAGATATCTTTTCTATACTGTGTACTTATGAGTCTGTTTGAAATAATTTATTTGTGAGCACTGACTGACTCTTAAGGACCTTAATTCAAGCATTTTAACGTTTATTTTGGATAGATGTATGCCAGAAATGCTGCAGAGCAACAGTAATGGAAAATATTAGAAGCTGGTTTCAAAATGTGATTCTCATTAACCCTAATGGAATTAAATTTGCATAGTGTTTTTTCTTTTTCTTTTTTTTGCCTAAAGGTAAAATTCAGTGTTAACTTTTTTCTTGTTTTGTCTAGTTGACCTTCCATAACAGATTATGGAGTAAATGTTTCCTAACTGTATATGCCAAATGAAAATTCAGATTGCTGGTATTAATCAGAAACTCAAATTCATTTTATAAAAAAAGTATATAAATCCAGTTTTCAGGCTGTTAATTTCTGTCACTCTTCTTGGCTGTTCTTTTAACCAATTGAATCTGTTATCTAAATTGTCTTCAGATTTTAACTATTAGAAGAAGCTGTAGTTAATTAGGCAGTTGAAATTTGGGTGATTGTGCAAAATTTCATTGTGAACAGCAAATAAGATTTACTGCCTTCCCAGCCCATCTTTATGGGTAGAAGCTCCTGGGGCCAGAGGATATCAGCCACTCTGGAGGGACTAGACCCTTTGACTTGTTAAGAAGTGCTATGCACAAAAGAAACACAGATGTAAAGAACAGACTTTTGGACTCTGTGGGAGAAGGTGAGAGTATAGCATTGAAACATGTATATTATCATATGTGAAAGAGATTGCCAGTCCAGGTTCAATGCATCAGATGGGGTGCTCAGTGCTAGTAGCACTGGGATGACCCTGAGGGATGGGATGGGGAGGGAGGTGGGAGGGGGGTTCAGGATGGGGAACACATATACACCCATGGTGGATTCATGTGAATGTATAGCAAAAACCACCACAATATTGTGAAGTAATTACCCTCCAATTAAAAAAAAAAAAGAAAACTAGGTGCCAAAAAGAATAAATAAAAGGATGGAAAAAGATGAAAAAAAAGTGCTGTGCAGCCCACTCATTATTCTGAAAATTGCTAATTAAAAGGAGAAAAATGAGGAATTAAGCATATTACCTGCTTCTCCACTACAGACATTTTTCAGGGTAACCAAATATAGCCCTAGTGGATGAGGGAAATTCTTCTCTTTAGAAGACTCTGAGTACTCTCCTGTGTAGAAAAGATGATACGATTAGAAAACTCACCATTTTGCATACTATAATGAATTAATTGACTCAGGTGGTGGTCATCAATGGAGGATAAAATCATTTGATCAAAGGCTGCTGGAGAGGAATCAGGCGTTTCTCAGCCAAATCCATTGGTCAACCTCAGTATCACTGAATCTGAGACAACCATGTGATTGTGTCTCCTGATAAGAACTATACAACACTCTCATAATGCAGTCTTGTATTTATCCATCTTTCTCCATATCCTGGGGTGGGAAGGACCCTGAAATAATCTAGTCAAGCCTCTAGAAGGAATTACCACTCTACAGGAAATGTGAGGTGTGGTGGCACAAGTTATATAACACCATAAGGGAGCAATCACAGTCAGATCCAGAAAGTGGCATATGCTATAGGCAGTTGACTTGATTTGTTCAGCAAGTCTAGTAGCATGAAGAAAAATTCAGTAGAGAGTTAAGAGATACAAGTTAAAAGAGAATTGAGATAAAACAACCAATTAAAATGAGCTTTTGGAGTTGAAATTCAAACCAAAAAAATAAAGACTTTTTTTGGCTACACCACATAGCTGATGGGATTTTAGTTCCTCGACCCTGGGTCCTCAGCAGTAAAAGTGTGGAGTCCTAAGGACTGGACCACCAGGGAATTCCCCCCCAAAAGACATTTTTNAAGTGCCTCCTTTCATGCAGATGGATGAGGACTGTGATCTTAGACACTTGGTTAGAAAAAGCATCAGTGAGAATGTGATATTTGAGAAAGAAACTGGGGGAGATGAAGAAGCAGGCCTGGATAATAGCCAGGAAAAGAGGGTTCTAGGGAGAGGGAACAAAGCTCCTGAGGCAGGAGCAAACCTGAGTGTGTGAAGAGCAGTGAGGGTCTGTCGTGGCTGAAACAATGAGTGAAACGGACACGAGGGGTGAGGTCAGACAGGTAAAGAGGTCATCCTCTGCAGGGAGGATGAGAGGAGGGTAGCAAGACGATGTGATGACGCCTCTCACCTTGCTTGCTTCACCACTTGGGAGCTCTGGGGCTCTGGTTTCACGTTGGGGCCTCAGTATTGATACGGTGTTCCCAAGAGTTGTATGCCTTTAAAGGGATGTATTTTATATCTTCCAGCATTTTTAGTCACTTTCCAAGTACAGTGTCCCTCAACACCTGCAGGGGATTGGCTCTAGAACCCCCTGTACTGAAGTCTGAAGATTCTCAAGTCCCTTATATGAAATGGCATAATATTTATATAGAACCTACACACATTCCCATGTGTAATTTAAATAATCTCTAGATTATTTATAAAACTTAATACAGTTTAAATGCAGTGTTAATAGTTATTAAATTCAGTGTAAATGCTATCTAATAGTTGCCTATGGCGGATTCAAGTTTTGCTTTTTGGAACTTTGTGGAATATTTTCCCCTGAATATTTTTGACCTGTAGTTGGTTGAATCTGCACAAGTGGAAATTGCAAATCAGAGGACCCTCTGTATTACCATATTATAAATAGACTTTAAATCAAGTCTTTATGTAATTGCACCTTGGCTTTCAGTTCTGTGCATTGACAGATATCTTTTCTATACTGTGTACTTATGAGTCTGTTTGAAATAATTTATTTGTGAGCACTGACTGACTCTTAAGGACCTTAATTCAAGCATTTTAACGTTTATTTTGGATAGATGTATGCCAGAAATGCTGCAGAGCAACAGTAATGGAAAATATTAGAAGCTGGTTTCAAAATGTGATTCTCATTAACCCTAATGGAATTAAATTTGCATAGTGTTTTTTCTTTTTCTTTTTTTTGCCTAAAGGTAAAATTCAGTGTTAACTTTTTTCTTGTTTTGTCTAGTTGACCTTCCATAACAGATTATGGAGTAAATGTTTCCTAACTGTATATGCCAAATGAAAATTCAGATTGCTGGTATTAATCAGAAACTCAAATTCATTTTATAAAAAAAGTATATAAATCCAGTTTTCAGGCTGTTAATTTCTGTCACTCTTCTTGGCTGTTCTTTTAACCAATTGAATCTGTTATCTAAATTGTCTTCAGATTTTAACTATTAGAAGAAGCTGTAGTTAATTAGGCAGTTGAAATTTGGGTGATTGTGCAAAATTTCATTGTGAACAGCAAATAAGATTTACTGCCTTCCCAGCCCATCTTTATGGGTAGAAGCTCCTGGGGCCAGAGGATATCAGCCACTCTGGAGGGACTAGACCCTTTGACTTGTTAAGAAGTGCTATGCACAAAAGAAACACAGATGTAAAGAACAGACTTTTGGACTCTGTGGGAGAAGGTGAGAGTATAGCATTGAAACATGTATATTATCATATGTGAAAGAGATTGCCAGTCCAGGTTCAATGCATCAGATGGGGTGCTCAGTGCTAGTAGCACTGGGATGACCCTGAGGGATGGGATGGGGAGGGAGGTGGGAGGGGGGTTCAGGATGGGGAACACATATACACCCATGGTGGATTCATGTGAATGTATAGCAAAAACCACCACAATATTGTGAAGTAATTACCCTCCAATTAAAAAAAAAAAAGAAAACTAGGTGCCAAAAAGAATAAATAAAAGGATGGAAAAAGATGAAAAAAAAGTGCTGTGCAGCCCACTCATTATTCTGAAAATTGCTAATTAAAAGGAGAAAAATGAGGAATTAAGCATATTACCTGCTTCTCCACTACAGACATTTTTCAGGGTAACCAAATATAGCCCTAGTGGATGAGGGAAATTCTTCTCTTTAGAAGACTCTGAGTACTCTCCTGTGTAGAAAAGATGATACGATTAGAAAACTCACCATTTTGCATACTATAATGAATTAATTGACTCAGGTGGTGGTCATCAATGGAGGATAAAATCATTTGATCAAAGGCTGCTGGAGAGGAATCAGGCGTTTCTCAGCCAAATCCAGTGGTCAACCTCAGTATCACTGAATCTGAGACAACCATGTGATTGTGTCTCCTGATAAGAACTATACAACACTCTCATAATGCAGTCTTGTATTTATCCATCTTTCTCCATATCCTGGGGTGGGAAGGACCCTGAAATAATCTAGTCAAGCCTCTAGAAGGAATTACCACTCTACAGGAAATGTGAGGTGTGGTGGCACAAGTTATATAACACCATAAGGGAGCAATCACAGTCAGATCCAGAAAGTGGCATATGCTATAGGCAGTTGACTTGATTTGTTCAGCAAGTCTAGTAGCATGAAGAAAAATTCAGTAGAGAGTTAAGAGATACAAGTTAAAAGAGAATTGAGATAAAACAACCAATTAAAATGAGCTTTTGGAGTTGAAATTCAAACCAAAAAAATAAAGACTTTTTTTGGCTACACCACATAGCTGATGGGATTTTAGTTCCTCGACCCTGGGTCCTCAGCAGTAAAAGTGTGGAGTCCTAAGGACTGGACCACCAGGGAATTCCCCCCCAAAAGACATTTTTAAAGATAAGTTGGGAACTTTGAACATGTATTGGGTCCTGGTTGATTGGAATTTGCTCCAAAACATTCTAGCAGAATAAGGTAGAGTTGGGGAGAAGGATGAAAAAAACATAGCAAAATGTTTTTAGTTGTTGAAGGTTTTTGATGGGTACATGGGGGAAGGGTTTGTTATACTGTGTTTTTGTGTATGGTTAGACATTTTCCAAGTTTAAAAAAAAGGAGAGAGAAACTTATGACCACATGACAGGAGTAAATGTATCAGGAACACCCAGTAAATAATTCCATTTCATGGACTGATTTGTTCATACAAAGTGGTCTTCTAACAGAAATGGAAGTATTTAGGAAAACTCCTGTGTTCTGTCTCACAGAATACTCCTCTGACACTCTGGTCCTAAGTTTGTTGTTGGGGGGTTTTCCTATACAAAGCAATTTGGGATCAGTTCTAACACGTTTATATATATATATTAATTATATATATTAATATCTATTTCTTTCTTCATTCATTTGGCTGCACTGGGTCTTAGTTGCCGCACTTGGAATCTTCGATCTTCGCTGCAGCATGTGGAATCTTTTTTAGTTGTAGCATGCAAACTCTTAGTTGCGGGCATGTGGGATCTAGTTCCCTGACCAAGGATCGAACCTGGGACCTTTGCATTGGAAGCACAAAGTTTTAGCCACCAAACCACCAGGGAAGCCCCAGTTTGAACACTTTTTCCTGGAGTTAGCATCAGATCCCACAGTTAATGGCTCAGTCCCACAAGATTCTCCCTACCCCCTCATTTAGATACAAGTCCAGGGTGTTACCTATGTTTCTTAACAACTGGCTATAAATCAAAAGATACCTGTGACTCCTTCCACAGATTTGATTAATTTGTTAGACCAGCTCACAGAACTCAGAAAAAAACATTTCTGAGAAATGTTTTCTCATCTCAGAAAAAAACTCAATTATAAAAGGATGTAACTTAGAAACAGCCAGATGAAAGATATGCATAAGGCAAAGTTTGTGGTAAGTGGTGTGAGCTTCCATGCCCTTTCCAGGCCTGCTACGCTCCCAGCACCTGCATATGGTCTTTATCCCAGAATCTTTCTGAACCCCATCCTTTGGGTGTTTCTGAACCTTCATTTCACAGGTGTGGTTGATTCAGTTTTGGTTGTTGGTGATTGATTTTCTCTCCAGCCTCTTCCCTTCTCCAGAGGGGATGGGCTGAAAGTTTCAAACTTGGTTCCCCTGGCAACCAGCCCCTATCCTTAGGGACTTTCCAAAAGTCACCTCGTTAACACAAACTCAGGTATGGTTGAAAGATGCTTGTTATGAATAACAAAAGATACTTTCTCTCTCTTACCATTTAGAAAATTCCAAGGGTTTTAGGAGCTGTGTGCTAGGAACCATGGGAAAAGACCAAAATAAGTATTTATTATTAATCACAATATCACAGAGAGTATTATTGAGTAAGCTATAGTGATGAGAAAAAAGGCAAGTGCTTTTCAGGAAAAAATGAAGGAAATAAAAGTGAATCAAGGAAGAAAAAATGATGAGAACAGAAGAAAGATACCTCTGAAGGCAGGACCCCAGCTGCAAGGAGGAGTCGAGGAAAGAATGCTGTGCTTGCAATTTTGGTGACTAAAATGGCAGTGTTGCTTTCTTTTAGGAGACTATAATATTTCATATTTACTAAAAAGTCATAGTTACTAAAAAGACAAGATGGCAGAGGAATAGGAAGGGGAGACCACTTTCTCCCCCACAGATTCATCAAAAGATCATTTGAATGCTGAGGAACTTCCACAAAACAACTTCTGAACACTGGCGGAGGACACCACGCATCCAGAAAGGTAGCCTATTCTCTTTGAAAGGAGGTAGGACAAAATATAAAAGACAAAAAGAGAGACAAAAGAGTTAGGCATGAAGCCCTGTCCTGGGGAGGGAATGGTGAAGGAGGAGAACTTTCCACACAGTAGGAAACCCTCTCACAGGCAGGTCTGTGGGGAGTTTTGGAATCTCAGGAGGCAACATAAGTGGGAGGAAAAAAAAAAACCCCGTAGAATACAAGTCTAACCACTACTGCGGAAAAGAGAACTTTCCCAGAAAGGCTCTAACGTAACAACCTAACCTGGCCTGGCCTGCTCACAGAACAAAGCATTGAAGGAATACCAAAGGAGAGCTAGCTGTGTACTGGCCCCTCCCCGCCCAGAGGCAGAGAGGCAGGCTTGGGACAGCCAGAGCTGGAAAGCAAGGGGCTGCTACAGTCTCAACCCCAGAGATATATCTTCCACCAGGAGGGTCGCAGCCTGAGATGAGCTCTCTAGAGAAGACATGCTGTGCACCCAGGAAACCAAGTGGCCGGGAACGGGAAGGTGATTAAGATGCACGGCTTGCCTGGGACAGTACGCTTGACAAGCACCTGGTCACCTGAGCTGCTTAGATCTGAGAATGGCGCAAAACACACGCCCAGCCCACAGAGACTGAGCAAGAACCGTGTCTGAGTGTCTCCTGTGGAGGTACAGGTACCTTTTGAAGGTCATCATTATCTTCATTACCTCCACCATAGTTTGGCCTCAGGTCAGTTAATAGGGAGGGAACACAGCCCCTTCCTGCTGCTTTCCTATCAGGAAGAGCAGTGGCCTGCCACAGGGGCTCTGGGTGCAGCAGACCTGGGTAATGGCATAAGCCCTCTTGGAGGAGGGCGCCATTAATCCCACCATAGAACCACCAGAACTTCCACAGGACTGGGGAAACAGACTCTTGGAGGGCACAAACAAAACCTTGTGCACACTAGGATCCAGGAGAAAGGAGCAGTGACCCCACAAGAAACTGACCCAGACATGCCCATGAGTGTCCAAGAATCTCTGGTGGAAGCGTGGGTTGGTGGTGGCCTGCTGCAGGGTCGGAGGCACTGAGTGTAGCAGGGCATGCATGGGACTTTTGAAGGTCATCATTATCTTCATTACCTCCACCTTGGTTTGGGCTCAAGTCAAGCAACAGGGAGGGAACACAGCCCCGCCCATCAACAGAAAATTGGATTAAAGATTTACTGAACATGGCCCCTCCATGAAATCAGATTGATCATATTCTATGCAGCCAAAGATGGAGAAGCTCTATACAGTCAGCAAAAACAAGACCGGGAGCTGACTATGGCTCAGATCATGAGCTCCTTATTGCCAAATTCAGAATTAAATTGAAGAGAATAGGGAAAACCACTAGACCATTCAGGTATGACCTAAATCAAATCCCTTATGATTTTACAGTAGAAGTGAGAAATAGATTTAAGGGACTAGATCTGATAGATAGAGTGCCTGATGAACTATGGAATGAGGTTCGTGATATTGTACAGGAGACAGGGATCAAGACCATCCCCATGGAAAAGAAATGCAAAACAGCAAAATGGCTGTCTGAGGAGGCCTTACAAATAGCTGTGAAAAGAAGAGAAGTGAAAAGGAAAGATATAAGCATCTGAATGCAGAGTTCCAAAGACTAGCAAGAAAAGATAAGAAAGCCTTCCTCA
>SJYW01026287.1:60094-90492 GCA_006410735.1 Raphicerus campestris
TTTTTATTTATTTATTGGCCACGCTGTGCGGCATGTGGGATCTTACTTCCCTGATCGGGGATTGAACCTGGGTCCCCTGCATTGCAATCCCAGAGTCCTAACCACCAGACCACCAGGGAAGCCCTCATGTTCCCATTTTTTGATGAGATGGGTATGGAGTGGTTAAACAACTTTTTAAAAGTTTCATAGCAGGTTCAGACTTTAGAGACAGACAATCTGATTCTGTAGAGTACAAATTCTTGACAGTAGCTCTGTACTGCCTCTCAGCAAAGCAAGTGATTGACTTCATGAACTGAAGAAAGTTAGCTCGCTCTCTCTCTGGTTATGACCGGATACAGGGGCTCACACAGTGCTGAACAGATCCAGACTGTCTCCATGCCAGAGTTACCAACACCTCTGTTCTCTGCCAGGTTCTGACAAAAGTTCTGGAACTCAATCTGATTGGCTTGACTTGGGTCACTTGCCTGTCCTTGTGCCTAGTGGGCAAAAAGGTTAAACTAACGCACTGACTGGTCAGGCCTGACTATGTGTCCGCTTTTGGTGCTGGGGTACCTCCAGGCTGAGAGCGCAGGGGCAGCAGTTCCCTGACGGCTGCTTCCAAAGCCACGGGACTAGGCATGGGAGAGGCTACACTGCAGGTTCCAGGTGGAGCATGTCAGAGGATGTGATGGGGAACCTATTTATGACCCTGGAAACACCTGTGGAATTGTTTGGTTTTCAGGATTTTAGCAGTTTATTATGTCGTCTATGAAGCCTTCAGTCTCTTGGTAAAATTTCATAATTTCCATTCTAGTGGCTGTGTATATTCTTAACATTCTTAACTAATCTTTATTTCAGTTGCTGCCGTGACTGAAGTTTTATCTATTTGTGTTTTGGCTCTGCTGGGTCTGTGTCAGTGTGTGGCTTACCTCTAGTTGTGAGTGGGGGCTGCTCTCTAGTTGCGGTGTGTGGGCTTCTCGTTGCAGTGGTTTCTCTTGTTGTGGATTATGGGCTCTAGGGTTCTCGAGCTCAGTAGTTGGGGTGGTTGGGCTTGATTGTAGTGGTGCTTGGGCATGTGGGATCTTCCTGGACCCAGGGATTGAACCAGTCTTCCGCACTGGCAGGCAGATTCTTTACCACTGAGCCACCAGGGAAGCCCAGGATGAAATTTTATTTGAAAGTTTTTTTCTGTAACATAGGAACACCCTTGACTTTTTTTATTTTTGTGTTATCTCCTGGTCTGTGGCTGGACTCAATAATTCTGATGTTTCATTTGGTTTATTTGGGGTTTTTTGGTATATGTGATCATGTCATCTATATATATCTTCTCCCTTCCAGTAGTTATATATCTTGTTGCATTGAACATAGGTTTTACTTTTACTTTTTGGCCATGCCACATGGCTTGTGGAATCTTCTCTGATCAGGGACTTAACCCAGTCCATGGCAGTGAAAGTCCAGAAATCCTAACCATCAGACAGCCAGGGAACTCTGACTATCAGCGTAGATTTTAATATATAAAACAATGAGCTTTAAGAATGAGCACCTTTTTTTTTTTTAAAGAATGAGCATCTTTGTTTTGGTCCTCATTTTAATGAGAATGCTTTGGATGTATTACTATTGATTATTAATTTTAATAAATTAGTTTTATTTTGTATGTGATGCATACTTATGGTAAAAAATACAAACATTTCTGAATGCCATAAGTTCACTTCTCCAGAGGTCATGCTGCTCTCTTCCAACTCCATCCCAGTCCCAGGTGGAACCACTGTTAACTGTGTCATGTATCTGGGCAGAAAACCACAAGTAGATACACATACACAAACATACAGGGAAAACACACCTTTCTAGGCCCTTATATACACTCTTAATTCCCTCAGTAGCATACTTGTTAATTACAATATTGGTTCTTGGTTTGAAAGAATAAGCCTACAGTTCCAAGGCGTGACATGTTACACCCGATTCTTCATTCTGGGCAAGTGTGTCACTCACAGGAAAGTCTTGCATGGTTTACAGCCTTTTTTCTCCAGAAGAGTCATTATCTCCCCCTTGCCTGTTGGGGATGTCACCCTCAAAGTAAGCTTGAGGTTGCAGCTGGTGTCCATGGGTTGGCTGCAGAAGAGCTGTCCAGGGAAGGAAAGCAGAAAGAGTTCAGGGGTAATAACATTTGCACATGGATGCTGCCATGATGTCTTGCCCTCAGCTCTTCAGTCAACATGCTGCTCTTGGACTAGATTGGTGCTTTTATGTGGAGAGTAGCAACTGCTTTTTTTCTTCTTCCAACAAATATGTACAGAAAGATTGTCCGCTGTGTGCCAGGCATTGAGAATGTGACTGGGTGCAAAACAAAAGACCCCGTCCACATTCAGCTTAACTCCTAGGTAGTGAAGCAAACAAAAAATAAGTGGCCCATACAAACATAGTGTCAGGTAGTGAGAGGCACTATGAAGAAAAAGAATGAAGAAGAAAGACCTCTCTGAGGATGGAACATTGAGCAATGTCTGTCTGAGAGATAGAAGGATGCTCCAGGTAGGATAGTGGTTCATTTGCAAATAGGGTCAGAGTGGGCTTCCTTCAAAGGACACTTGGCATTGTCTAAAAGTCCAATGGTTAGGACTTGGCGCTTTTGCTGCTGGGCCCTGGGTTTGATCCCTGGTAGGGGAATTAAGGTTCCACAATGTGGAATTTTGCATGGTACAGCCAAAAAAATAAATAACCAACTCTGGATGGTTTTTTTGTTTGCTTTTGTTTTTTTTTTAGAAATATCGTTCTTGAAAATAGGACTATACTTCCCAACTTCCCTTACAGCTAGGAATGGTCACTTGAGTAAGTTCTGATTCATGAAGATTTAACTGGAGGTTAGAGGGAAAAAGGATGCTCCCTTTTCCTCACTCCCCCCAGTTTTTTACTGTCGAGAATGCAGGCGAAATGGCTGAAGGTCATTTAATTATTTAGAACTGAAAGGTTATTTAAGTATGTAAGTCTTGTGTGAGGATGAAGAGCAGAAAGATGGGAACTGGGCTCCCTGTGATACCCAGGAGCTCTCATCCTAGCTCTGGACTGCCAAACCCTAGATTTATTTTCACCTTTGTTGTTCACATTGCTGATTGTGTTGGACTCTCTGCAGCCCAGTGGAGTGCAGCACACCAGGCTTCTCTGTCCTCCACTATCTCCGGGAGTTCGCTCAGATTCATGTCCACTGAGTCGGTGATGCTATCTAACCATCTCATCCTCTTTCACCCCCTTCTCCTCCTGCCCTTAGTCTTCCCCAGCATCAGGGTCTTTTCCAGTGAGTTTGCTCTTGGCATCCGGTGGTCAAAGTATTGGAGCTTTGGCTTCAGGAACAGTCCTTCCAATGAATATTCAGGGCTGATTTCCTTTAAGATTGCCTGGTTTGATCTCCTTGCTGATTTTCACCATAGAAAGAAGTAAACATTGATCTTATGTAAGCCACTGCATTTGTTGTTGTTGTTATGTTTAGATAAAATGAATCCTAATTGAAAGGAAGCAGGAAGATCGGTTAAGAGGCTTTTACAGTAATCCAAGCAAGAGATGACCGTAGCTTGGAATAGAATGGTAGCAGAGGGGGTGACTAGAAGCAGTTCTACTCTGTTTTAGTGTGGTAAACTATACATAGCATAAATATTGCCATCCTAATAGTTTTGAAGCATACAGTGGCATTAAGTACATTAATATTTTTTGCAGCCATCAGCCACTGTCCACCTCCAAAACTTCATCATCTTCCCAAACTGAATCTCTGCCTTCTGAGCAATAACTGCCCCTCCTCCTTCGTCTGTCGTAATTGACGTGGACTTAGTTCTTGTCAGTGGCCTTTCACTGTTTCATGTCCTGGATGATAGTTTATACTTATTAGTTATGTAAAGATATATAGTAGTGTAACTAAAATATAAAACTTCCTATGTGTGTTGCATGGTAATACATTTTTGATATATTTTATTTTGGAAAACAGACTGTAAAACAGCATATGAAAGTGCAAGTTGCTCAGTTGTGTCTGACCCTTTGCCGCCCCGTGGACTATATAGTCCGTGGAATTCTCCAGGTCAGAATACTGGAGTGGGTAGCCTTTCCCTTCTCTGGGGATCTTCCCAACCCAAGGATCGAACCCAGGTCTCCCACATTGCAGGCGGATTCTTTACCAGCTCAGCCACTGGGAAAGCCCAAGAATACTGGAATGGGTAGCCTATCCTTTCTCCAGCAGATCTTCCCAATCCCAGGAATTGAACCGGGATTTCCTGCATTGCAGGCAGATTCTTTACCAACTGAGCTATCAGGGAAACCCCAAAACAACACATAAAATATCTAATTTTGGGAAAAAAAAAGAACAAAAACAGTTTCAAATGTAGGCTGTTTTGCAAACATGTAATCAGTGGTTATATCTATTCAGTAATATCTGACACTGTTTCTTTATTGAGCCGATCTTTTCCTCTTAATTTATTTGCACTGAATATATATTACTGGTATAAAAGTTTCTGTGAATCACAGTGCTTGGCCTGTGAAGCAGTTTAGAAACGGTGTCTGATGATATTGTTACCAGCAGTAAAGCAGCGTGTCAGGGGCAGAATGTAATCTTGTCTGAATGATTAACGTTTGCTGTTGGCTCATCCATCCTTGGGCATGTGTTAGCTTTCTCTCCTCCCTAGTTCTTTCTCCTGTATAGCATGGAAGCTTCTTTGTGTTCTGGGTTGATACCAACTGCAAAGAGATTATTGTTTTGTTAATTGCTTTAAAAAACAAAAAGTTTAAATACTCACTGTTAATCAGTTTTTAGGTCAGACTTAGTTTCCGTGAGCTTGGTTTTTACATTTTCATACTGTAATTTAATCTCCACAAAGTACTTTCCATAGTCCAGGCATGGTCTGCTGCATTCTCTATTTCTCTGGAGACACATTTAGGTTCTTATATCACATTCCGGTCAGTTGGTTAGGTCATTATGTAATAACTGTGGAATTATCATAAGGACAAAAGATTGAGAACACTTGGAACCAACTGTAATGTTTAAGGTAGAAGTAAGTTTTGAAGAGAAAGAAATGATTGAATGACCTTGGAATTTCTAATAAAAGCCACCAATCTGGATTGACTTCATTTCATTCATTCTTGACTTTTAAACTGATCAGAAATAAATATCAGAACCCAGATGTTTGACACTATGGCATATGCAACATTTCTCCTTGTTCTTCACTTTGTAGGGATATGAGAAAGACGATTTATTCAGTGAGTTTGAGTAGAAAATGAATTTAGACATTGTGTATATCGATGTGAAAAATCACAAGATGTGTCACAGATGGGGTGGACTTGGGCAGTCTGTAATTTCAACACGTGGGCATATAGTAAGGGCTGAGTAAGGCCGTGGCCCTGGAAGAGGAGTAGCTAAAAATTTGAATATATTCTAGGAAGGTAGAATTAACTATGTAGAAAGGGTGGTCTTTTGGGGCTCAAAACAGGATGACCTTAAACTAAAATCTGTTTTAATTAATAAAATAGAAAAATCACTGAAAAGAAAAGGTTTTCTAGTTATATCCATAAAGATAACCCCCTATATAGGTCCATTTATAGAGGCATGGGAAAGTGAACACGTACCCCTTTCCTCCTCCATTCCTCAGCAATTCCCAGAAAACAAGGTTTTGTTCCAGTAGATGCTCAATGACTGTTTACAATCCAGAATGCTCCATGGCTATTTGGAAGCAGTAGTGGCAAGGTCACTTAATGTTTATATTCAGGAGTTGGGCTTTTATGAGGAATTTAAGTCATACCAAAATATTTCTCTCTCTCTCTCTTTTTTTCCTTCTTTTTTTAAAGCTGTGCCGCTGCATGGTGTGTGGCATCATAGTTCCCCAACCAGGGACCAAACCCACACTTCCTGCAGTGAGAGTACAGAGTCCCAACCACTGGACTGCCAGGCAAGTCCCCAGGATGTTTCTCTTAATGCATCTCTGATAGTAGCCTCATACTGCCCCAGATTCCATCCAGTTGGGATGCCTTGAGATGAATATGTGTGTGTTTTTTTTTAATTCAGATGCCAAGGGTAAGATTAAGTCTGATTGCTTTCTTCATAATTCTTGAATCAGACTGATGGGCTGAAGGCCCAAATAGATGTTTTAGGGCTTGGAATTCCTTAAGAGGTAAGAGAAGTTGTTCCTTTTCCCAAGCTTCATGTGCCCTCTCCCATTTTATCATTGCTGTTTGCAGCCATTCTTAACTGTTGTCTGCTATGCAAATCATGAACTTTAAGACTCATGCCACCCCAAAGTGCCACAGGCACTTGTAAAATTTGTTGCAGTCCCTTTCCCACTATCAGAGAAGCCTGAGCCATGCCTCCCAGTCTTTGTTCATCAGCGTTCCTGCACAGCGGTCCCCNACTCATGCCACCCCAAAGTGCCACAGGCACTTGTAAAATTTGTTGCAGTCCCTTTCCACTATCAGAGAAGCCTGAGCCATGCCTCCCAGTCTTTGTTCATCAGCGTTCCTGCACAGCGGTCCCCTCCCCTTTGTGATATCCTTAGCCACTGTTGTGACTACCTCCTGGATCTTGTCATATGAAAATAGCACAGTCTGGTGGTTAGAACAGTTTTTGGAGTTAGACTCAGTGTCAGATCTCATTACCTGCTTGATGTTGGGGCAAGATTCTTTATCTGTCTAAGCCTCAGTGTTGTTATCTGTAAAATGGATGAATTGCTCTCACCCAAAGCTTCACTTCACTGCATGTAAAGTACTTGGTATGGGTTAAACACTCAGTGAATGGTAGCTCTTGATTGACATGGACTTCTGTAGCTCCAGTGGCATTTTAATCACTGACCACTCATTTGTCCTTCAGCTTGCTACACATGTTCTGCATCTTCATGGGATTCCATAATCCAGGAAGTGTTCCTCTTGTGGAAGAGAAAGTTAAGACCCCCCTGGTCCGGTGGTTAAGACTCTGCACTTCCAATGCAGGGGGCGTGGGTTCAGTTCCTGGTCGGGGAACTAAATTCCCACATACTGCTCTGCCCATATATAAGTAAATAGATGCAACTTTAAAAATAAAATTAAAGAGAAAGTAACTGTCCTAGGCCCTTGGGTCACATGCTTTCAGATCCATAACTTTAGAACCTCTGTTGCTTTCCAGGTTTCTCAGGAAGACCCCAAGGACTGGCACATCCCTGGGTCAGGGAGGATGGAGCCTGTGACAGGAAGGAAACTGGGCCAAGACAGGAGATATTGTAGAGAAAAGGTGGGCAGAGGCAGGCTGGAGGTTGAGCTCAGTGCTCTCTCCAGAGAATACACTTCTGTTACTTAGGTACACTTGTAGAACATTCTTTAGATAGCTTTTCCAAGATCCAGGGTAACCATCATTTTGATTGGCTTTTTAGTGAATTGTTTACAACACAAATACTTTATTATAACCATAGTTTGTGCTCCATACCTTACAAGTAGGGAGAGGGAGATGCTGAGGTCTTGTTTTTGCCACTTTTTATACATAAGGAAGAAATTTAAGTTAGATGTCTCATCCAGGGTCAAGCATGTGAGAAGTGGTGGTGGCAACATTCCGAACGCCCCCCTTCTAAGACTGACCACCATCTCTTCCCGTTCATTCTGCAACAGCGACGTCCTCTTTCTACCCTTCTGCCCTCAACAGCACGAGGACCCTCCCCAGCCCCCAGCCTGCCATCAGAGCACAGAGTGTCCTCTTCCGGGCCCAGGACCGTGCATCAGGCCTTCAGAGGCCGTTGCTAGAACTTCCCTTCAGAAGGGAAGGACAGGGTACTCCTGTTGTCCCCATGCTCTTGTCCTCAGAGAGCCTGTTCCTTCCCACCTCACCCCTCAGTGTTCCTTCTCCAGTAGCCCCTGCCTTTGCACATCTGCCTACTGTCCCCCGCCGTTAAACCCTCAGGACAGTGACTTGTTCACTGTATTTCTTGTAGTACCCTCTAGCTTTTTTTGTGCTTTGTACATACTGCACACTCACATATTACACTTTGTTGAAAGAATGAATGACTCAGTTGTATCTGTCAGAAGCTGAAAGAATGTGAGCCCAGAGCGAATGGCATGTGGCATGTCACTGCTCCCTCCACCCCGCTCAGCCGCAGCCTGCCAAGAGGCCAAAGAAGGAGGAGGAAGAGTTTGTGTGCCTGAGGACTCGGCTTCAGGCCTCCTCCTGGCTTTGCTCTGTGTGGCGCTTCAGAACACCATGTCATTCTGGCCTGAGCCAGTTAAGGGTGAGCGTCTGTCATGGGTCTGGTTTCAGTGTTGCCAGCACACAGCTGTCTCCAGGCGTGTAGATCTTGTTGAGGGCAAGGTGCACGCTGGCTAACGGCATAGACCCTGGAGTCAAGTGAGCCCTCTGCCAAATTCAGTTGTGGCCCCTTGACTTTCTGTGCTTTAGTCTTACTGTTTGTGAAGTGGGAATGACCTCACATGGTTGTTCCAAGGATTGAATGAGAGAATCCATGTGAAATCTAGCGCAAGTGAGGTGCATGCTGAGTGTTCATCTGGCTGATACTGTCTACAGTGCTAATTAAATCCTGTTTTTTGTGTTTGTGTCACAAGTTCCAGGTTGCTAAGTTTGTTTACTCTGTGTGGCTCATTCTGCCCATCTCTGATGGGGAAGAGCTTTGAGGGAGTAAGTGGAAACCCAGGGGGTTTGGGTGGGAATTCACCCTGTTTTTCTGATTGTTCCCTGTAGAGGGAGGATGCTATGATGGGAGATTTCTATGTTTGTTTTAGTTTGTCCTGGTGATTTCCACAGGGGAAAATAATTCAGAGGGAGTAAGTGTCACCACTGGGAACTTGCCTGACTCTTTCTCCAGGAGGAAGAATTCTGCTTAGTGCGGGTAGGAAGGGGCAGCATCTGAACTGTGTGCTGGGAGGTGAGAGGTCCAAGGGGGGTCTTATTTCTGCCTGTTTCACAAGACAGTGCCAGGCCAAAGTGGGCACTGGGGTTGAACTATAGCTGCTTATAACCGCAGTGGGAACAGCCACCATGCCCCCGCGCAGTGCACTGATGCTGGCAACTGGTGGGCCCTCTGCTGTCCTCCAGTGGGATAAATTACAAACTCAGTAAGTAATTTTTTGTTAGTAAACCACTCTATAGGCCAGTGAAATATAAAATACTATCCATTAAAAATGTTTTGAGGGGCTTCCCTGGCAGTCTTGTGGTTTAATACTCTGTGCTTCCAATGCAGGGGTTATAGGTTCAATCCCTGGTTGGGAAATTAAGATACTACATGCCACATGGCATGGCCAATTTATATATATATAGTTGTTTTCTTTGAATGTTATNAGTCTTGTGGTTTAATACTCTGTGCTTCCAATGCAGGGGTTATAGGTTCAATCCCTGGTTGGGAAATTAAGATACTACATGCCACATGGCATGGCCAATTTATATATATATAGTTGTTTTCTTTGAATGTTATGAGGCATGTAAAAAAGTTACAATAAAGTTTTGTTGTTGTCAAATTTGGTATGGATAAAACAACTGTAAAAGATTAGGGAAAATGTCAGTAATTTGAAAAGTATCTGTTCAAGTTGCTTTGCAAGTAGCAAATTCTTATCTCCTTTAAAGAAAAAAGAAATAGGAAATTGTAGAGAATACCTTGTAGCTGGAGTTAACACAAGAAAGCAGAGAACAACAAACAGTGTCAGAGAATAGCTCTTGCCAGTGCCAGAGGTTGGCAAATAAAGGCACGTTTGTATCTTTTGTTGGTGGTATGTTATATGTTTTTAGTACACATATTTTTATAATTATATATTAATAGTATACATTGACATAGCATATGTACTTAGTAGTTTTTAAAGTAAATTTTCTGCTTTAATGGACTATTAACTCAATTAACCAGCTATACAATATGTATTAGGCAAGTGGTTTTCTCCTGATCTGACACATGGATGTACCAGTATGTTTTGTTAACTCTGAGAAGACAGGTCTGTCAGCTTTGTTTCGTAAGACTGGAAGTATGACATACAGCTATGTTAATAACACTGTTACTGAAATAACCTGTATCTTTGGATTCCATTTCCGATGGAATATGTTCTTATAGTCAAACTGACCTTTCAGGTTTCTAGTCATCTGGCTTTTCTTCTGCCTTCTGAGTACTGTGTGGAGAGAACTGGAATTGTGGCTTGCTGTGATTCCACTGGAGCTCACAGACAGTTAGGATTGGTGTGAACAAGAATCCAGATGAGAGTGGACGACGGGAATGAGGGAGGCTAGGTGGGAAGTGGGGAGGTCCATTCAAACCTTGAGGCTGGCAACTTGGTGATAATGTTTTGACTTCTAGGCACCAAGCCGCCCAGGTCCAAATGCGAGATCAGAGGCGGATCCTTAGTGAACAAAGGCATGGTGACTTTGTAACTTCCATGTGATTTCAGAATTCCAGTTAATTGTTCAGTTCAGTTCAGCTGCTCAGTCGTGTCCGACTCTTCGCGACCCCGTGAATCGCAGTACGCCAGGCCTCCCTGTCCATCACCAACTCTTGGAGTTCACTCAGACTCGCATCCATCAAGTCAGTGATGCCATCCGGCCATCTCATCCTCTGTTGTCCCCTTCTCCTCCTGCCCCCAATCCCTCCCAGCATCAGAGTCTTTTCCAATGAGTCAACTCTTCACATGAGGTGGCCAAAGTACTGGAGTTTCAGCTTCAGCNTCTTTGTGGCCCCATGAGTCGCAGCACGCCAGGCCTCCCTGTCCATCACCAACTCCCAGAGTTCACCCAAACCCACATCCATCGAGTTGGTGATGCCATCCAGCCATCTCATCCTCTGTCATCCCCTTTTCCTCCTGCCCCCAATCCCTCCAAGCATCAGAGTCTTTTCCAATGAGTCAACTCTTTGCATGAGGTGGCCAGAGTACTGGAGTTTCAGCTTTAGCATCATTCCTTCCAAAGAACACCCAGGACTGACCTCCTTCAGAATGGACTGGTTTGAGAGTCCCATGGACTGCAAGGAGATCCAGTCTTCTCCAAAACCACAGTTCAAAAACATCAATTTTTCAGCACTCAGCTTTCTTTACAGTCCAACTCTCACATCCATACATGACTACTGGAAAAACCATAGCCTATTAACAATAAGTTAATTAAAAATAATAATCTCTAGACATAGACTCAGGAATCTGACTGCCAGAATTGAACACTGAACCATACGACCAGATAGTTATTTAAGCCGTCTGAGCCTCAATTTTCTCTTGTGTAAAATGAGAATAATAATATACACCTTGGAAGAATTACAGAAAAATTAAATGAGATAGCATGTTAAGGCCTTGACATCTTATGCCACCAAAATAGCAAAGTGCAGTAAATTTTAACTATAATTATTAGTATACATATTTTTAAATTCTGTTTTGTTTACATAGTGCTTTTTAAAGAGGTGAACATACCTGTTTTCCTCTTATGACATAATTTTATTAACTAAAAATATTTTAAATGTGTCTAGCATTTGCAGGTTCTGTGTTCACATTATTTTCCCATTTGATATCCAGCAACCTGAGGTGGATGGTTTGCTTCCCTCCTCTCCCACCCCGACAGGTCGGCTCACTTCCTCTGAGGAATAAGGGGGACAAGGGGACAGAAGTGGGACAGGATTCATAGGACTCGAAGTGTTACTCGGATTTCTTCACTCAGTAAAATACTCTTTCCAATNTGTCTAGCATTTGCAGGTTCTGTGTTCACATTATTTTCCCATTTGATATCCAGCAACCTGAGGTGGATGGTTTGCTTCCCCCCTGTCCCACCCTGACAGGTCGGCTCACTTCCTCTGAGGAATAAGGGGGACAAGGGGACAGAACTGGGACAGGATTCATAGGACTCGAAGTGTTACTCGGATTTCTTCACTCAGTAAAATACTCTTTCCAATAGCAGTCATCGTGTTTCAAGGTGGGAGGCTGAAGCAAACAGAATCGTTGGAAACCTCTTCACTCGTTCATCGGTATGAGTGTCCTAGCCCTCTGCTCCTTCAGAGGTACACACTGTACCCTGGATTGTGGTGGCTGTTTATAGCCCAGACTCCTCTCCTGGCTACTGCTTCACTTCCTCATGTCTCAGCCTAAATGTCACCCAATCTAAATGACTTTTTCCCTTTTGTTCTCTTCTCCTGGCGCCTCTACCTTTCTTTCATGGCACTTTTTACAATTTGTATTCCCATGTTTGTGGACTGGTGAGTTCATTTAATATTCAATCTCCCTCGCCAGAGTGTAAGTCCTTTGAGACCAGAGACCATTTCTGATTTCTCATTTGGTGTGCTTAGCTTCTGTACTGTGTGGCATATAATAGGCCATCAATAAATACGAATTTGAGGATGAATAAATAATACTCATATATGTCAACAGATATGGTCACTGCATTTGCCGAGAAACTTGATTTTAATAGCCATCATTAAGGTTCTCAATTCTATGCTTTCATCATCTAAAATGGACAGAATAATAACTGTCTACATCTACTTCATGGACATGATTTTAGAAAATAAGATATTAAATAATGTTCTCTCCAAAATCCAAAAATTAAGCCCAGGTCATAAGATAGATCTTTTTAGGGAGTCCCTTCCCTCCCTCACATTTTGAGATGACCAGAAAACCCCTTTCGGACATTGCAGTTCCAAAATATAGGTGCTTGGAGCACTGGGGCACTGGGGCAGCACTTGGGGTGATCAGGAAATGGGAAGCTACTAACCAGCAAGGCTGAACAGGCTTCCTGAGCCCCTTACCTCCCTGTCAGGTGATGCCAGGCATGGGGAGCATCTGAGTCATAGCTAATCTGTGGAATTTGTGTTACCCTCACCAGAGAAAGAGCATCATGAACAGCCTTGTGATGGTGGTAGTGATGCTAAAAGGCTGCAGTGTGATGATGGACATAAAGTTCATTAGGTAGAAGACACTTCAGAAGACCACACTCTAGAGGTTAGTTCTGCAAATTGCTCTTCAGGGCAGTGACTTTGCTAGGTGTCTGGGAACTACAGCAGCAATTTGAACAGAAATGTTTAAATAAGGTTTTCTCCTCAGTTTCTAAGACTCTGAGGAGCTTGGTAGGAATTTTTGGTTGCTGAGGCAATGTTCCTCCCCACCTTTGGAAAGGATATGGATCTCCCAATTCTTGACAAAAGAGAATAAAAATGCACCTGGCACTGTTGTTGCCATAAATATTTAGACGATGAAAATTCTCTTAAATATTTAAATAAACTGCTGAGTACTGCTTAATCATCTTATCATGACCCCTTGATTTAAAACTTAAATGTCTCTTCTTAGCAGTGAAACAAGTTAAACTGCCTTAAAAATAAAAGTGTCTCACAGTTGTATCATAAAATCTCAATTGGCATTAAGGTAATTGTGCTTAAGTACAATGTAGGGTCCCTTTTGAATGTTTGTTCTATATGCACTAATGATACTCTTTTTAATAGTCCAAGGCTAGTTCTAAAGAAATAAACCTGTTTTCTTTGTGTATATGTCCTAAACAGCATCATTGGAGGAGCTCTGGACTCTGAACACTTTATCTTAGCAAAACAGGACAAATTATCCCTGGTGGCAGCATTTTGTTTAAAAGAAAGGAAAGAAATGAAATATTCTGTAGTAAGAACTTGGATAACCCAGGGTGAAATGAACACTCTAAAAGTAGAATGTAGTGCTATGGAACGGAGTAACGTAGAAGCTTCCTACCACGGCCTGTCTGACTCAGTCTTCTGGGACCCATGATTAAAATGCAGATTCCCTAGCCTGTGATGTGTTCACAGAAATTAGAAAAAATGTTCTTCTTGCACAGGTGCATCCAAAATCAGTGTCCGTGGCTCAATCCCGGTGAGCCTGGCCTCAGCTGAATTCAGCCTTTCCTACCACTCTGGCTGGTGCCTTTGTTCCCTGAACTATTGAGCCTCCTGCCCCTCAGGTTTTCTAGATCTGGATTTCGGTGCATGGCATGCCCAGTGTTAGCAGGTGCCCTGGGGAGCCACATTGTGTTTCTATTGGAGCTTTTGAGTATGTGGTCTGATTAGGTCCACAGTGGTCTCTTGACCTTCAAGCCCCAAATCCTCAGAGCTGATGGTGTGACTTCTAGGGTAGGAATGAACCCACTCTAGAGAACAGAAAAGTCATTTTATTTCATCTTGAGTTTAAACAATAATGCTGCTGACTTTTTTTTTTTCCTTTTGCGGCTTTCTATCATGTTCGACCAAGAAAGCACAGTAGGTTGAGTGACAGTCATCCTTTTTCAGTATCTGTTAATGGTTTAGATAAGAGTTGATGTTCCGTCACCACCTTGTTCAGGCCCTAATCATTTTGTCCCCCTCGGGATTTCTGCACCAGGCTCTTAAGTGGTCTTCCAGCCTCTCATCTGTTCTCTCCTCCAATTCGGGAAAGGTCATACTTGCTAATGATGCATCAATGACTTTCTCACGGATTGAGGAAAAATCCAAGCTTTTCAACATGGCATGCCAGATCTTGCTCTAAACTCAGAGAGGTCCCTCCGTGTATAAAGCCTAAACCCTACAGGACTTACAGTAACTTGACTTCAGCTACACTGGCTTCCTTGTGTTCTCTCTCCCCTAAATGCTCTTCCCCCAGATATCAGGTCTTGACTCTGAAATCTCCCCAACAAGGCTTTCTTTGGCTACAGTATCTGAAATGTCAGCTCTGCCCCACCCCAGGCATTTCACATCCTCCTTCCTACATTGTTTCTTCCCTCCTGAAAAGTTAACATCTGACATAGTCCATATTTTACTTAGCTGGCTTATTATTTTTCTCTTCCGCCAGGATTGAAGATCCGTGACAGTAAGGATGGGTGTGTTTTGTCCCCTCTCAGATCCCCCGTACCTGGAATAGAACCAAGCCCGCAGCAGGCAGGCAGCTAAGTCGAGGACTGAGGGAATGTGGCCCCTGCCTGCCTCTCCAGCCCCATGTCTCGTTGGTCTTCTTCCTCTCCTGCTTGCTCTCATCTTTCCAGTCTTCCTGCTCTGTCTCATCAACCCACACTCTCCTGCACCCCCGGTGCCTTTTTTCTCGCTGCTGCCTCTGCTTAGGGGTTTCATCCTCACCGGCTTTCCTGGGTCCCCCTCTCAGCATGGTACCAACTGTCAGTACATGGCCCTTTTTCGACCCTTTGGCCTGGCTTTTCCATTCAAAACCAGATAAGCTTTTTGGGAGCCTTGTTTGGTCCTGTGTTCTCAGTCCCTAGCCTAGGGTAGGCATATCTTTAAAAGTTTGTTAACTGAAGACAGGAGGAGAGCAGAAGAGTTACTGCAGCCTTTCATTCATCCTTATCGTCTCCCTAGAATGCTGCCATCTTTACAGTAGTTGCCCAGAAACACTCTGAAGACCAGTCGTTTGCTCCTTCTTATACATTCCCAATGCCTACTACAATTACAAATACTTGTGTTTTAACATTAAACTTTGAAGAAGTCTTCTGAATTTATAGCATTTAAATTCAGGGTGTGTTGGCCAAATCTGGATGCGGTCAGACAGGGCAGGCAAAACCTCTTTCAGACTCTAAAATCTATCAAGATGCACTGCCTGGGAAGTGGCTATCTCAAGGACCTCAGTTTGTATGTTTTCTGAGAAACATAGATCAATGGCTTTGTTGACCTATGTCGGTGTCACTGGTANGTGCCTTTGTTCCCTGAACTATTGAGCCTCCTGCCCCTCAGGTTTTCTAGATCTGGATTTCGGTGCATGGCATGCCCAGTGTTAGCAGGTGCCCTGGGGAGCCACATTGTGTTTCTATTGGAGCTTTTGAGTATGTGGTCTGATTAGGTCCACAGTGGTCTCTTGACCTTCAAGCCCCAAATCCTCAGAGCTGATGGTGTGACTTCTAGGGTAGGAATGAACCCACTCTAGAGAACAGAAAAGTCATTTTATTTCATCTTGAGTTTAAACAATAATGCTGCTGACTTTTTTTTTTTCCTTTTGCGGCTTTCTATCATGTTCGACCAAGAAAGCACAGTAGGTTGAGCGACAGTCATCCTTTTTCAGTATCTGTTAATGGTTTAGATAAGAGTTGATGTTCCGTCACCACCTTGTTCAGGCCCTAATCATTTTGTCCCCCTCGGGATTTCTGCACCAGGCTCTTAAGTGGTCTTCCAGCCTCTCATCTGTTCTCTCCTCCAATTCGGGAAAGGTCATACTTGCTAATGATGCATCAATGACTTTCTCACGGATTGAGGAAAAATCCAAGCTTTTCAACATGGCATGCCAGATCTCTAAACTCAGAGAGGTCCCTCCGTGTATAAAGCCTAAACCCTACAGGACTTACAGTAACTTGACTTCAGCTACACTGGCTTCCTTGTGTTCTCTCTCCCCTAAATGCTCTTCCCCCAGATATCAGATCTTGACTCTGAAATCTCCCCAACAAGGCTTTCTTTGGCTACAGTATCTGAAATGTCAGCTCTGCCCCACCCCAGGCATTTCACATCCTCCTTCCTACATTGTTTCTTCCCTCTTGAAAAGTTAACATCTGACATAGTCCATATTTTACTTAGCTGGCTTATTATTTTTCTCTTCCGCCAGGATTGAAGATCCATGACAGTAAGGATGGGTGTGTTTTGTCCCCTCTCAGATCCCCAGTACCTGGAATAGAACCAAGCCCGCAGCAGGCAGGCAGCTAAGTCGAGGACTGAGGGAATGTGGCCCCTGCCTGCCTCTCCAGCCCCATGTCTCGTTGGTCTTCTTCCTCTCCTGCTTGCTCTCATCTTTCCAGTCTTCCTGCTCTGTCTCATCAACCCACACTCTCCTGCACCCCCGGTGCCTTTTTTCTCGCTGCTGCCTCTGCTTAGGGGTTTCATCCTCACCGGCTTTCCTGGGTCCCCCTCTCAGCATGGTACCAACTGTCAGTACATGGCCCTTTTTCGACCCTTTGGCCTGGCTTTTCCATTCAAAACCAGATAAGCTTTTTGGGAGCCTTGTTTGGTCCTGTGTTCTCAGTCCCTAGCCTAGGGTAGGCATATCTTTAAAAGTTTGTTAACTGAAGACAGGAGGAGAGCAGAAGAGTTACTGCAGCCTTTCATTCATCCTTATCGTCTCCCTAGAATGCTGCCATCTTTACAGTAGTTGCCCAGAAACACTCTGAAGACCAGTCGTTTGCTCCTTCTTATACATTCCCAATGCCTACTACAATTACAAATACTTGTGTTTTAACATTAAACTTTGAAGAAGTCTTCTGAATTTATAGCATTTAAATTCAGGGTGTGTTGGCCAAATCTGGATGCGGTCAGACAGGGCAGGCAAAACCTCTTTCAGACTCTAAAATCTATCAAGATGCACTGCCTGGGAAGTGGCTATCTCAAGGACCTCAGTTTGTATGTTTTCTGAGAAACATAGATCAATGGCTTTGTTGACCTATGTCGGTGTCACTGGTAATGAGTGGTTTCTCCCTGAGCACCCTTTGTTTCCTCAAAACAGAACTTAACATGAAAACAGAATGATTTAATCACTCAGTTACAATTTCCTCTATGAAACTTTTGAATCAAAGTGGAAATAAGACCTCGAGAGTTCTCAATCTGTTTAATGATCTGTAGTATAGGGAATGTCAGAGAAACATTAATATTGTGAATGGTATTTGTACTGATGATAAAGAGTGTCATCTTAGTCATGCTGGTAAGAAACTTGCTGCTAAGTCACTTCAGTTGTGTCCGACTCTTAGCGACCCCATGGACTGCAGCCACCCAGGTTCCTCCGTCCATGGGATTTTCCAGGCAAGAGTACTGGAGTGGGTTGCCATTGCCTTCTCCTTCTACCCATATGTTAAGTTGAATTAAGACTAAACATTTCAGATAGCCCTTAAAGATTTTAACAGCTGTTTACTGTGACTGATTTGTAATGATACTCACTATTCATGATTAATTGAGGTGACTTTATGGATAGCTATAGAGGGGAAAAAATTGGACAGGACTTTGCCATCACCAAAGGATGGAGCTTTTGCTAGTTTTTGGATGCATGACATGTATTCCTAAAAGATCAGAGGTACAACATGTGATTTCTCAGTGGACCGTAACTTCTCAGCAAGAACATCTTTACAACCTGCCAGGTAAATACATATTAAAGTAATTCTCAGTATGTGCTTTTGTTGCTTTGAGGGAACTGTGTGCAGTGGCATAGCCCTCTTATCTTTTACAACCAGCTCGAATAGTTAGCTAGTTAATCAAAATGGTAGAACCTTACCAAAACAAATAAACCATATGTATTAAGCCTTCATCTTAAATGTAAGGTAGAGAGTGCTTTCATTTTCTAAACTTTTGAGGTTAACCAAACTTGTGAGGTATGGATGGTTGTATTCATTGGATTTCTAAATTGAATTCTTATATAAATGACATCTTAGTTTATCAGTAAGATTTTTGCCTTTAATTGCTTTAAAATAAACCTCGAACTTAGGAATAAGTGGTCCTGTGTGCAGAATCCTTCAGTAATTTCCAGATGCCTTGCCCACACCAATCTGGAAGCTGGATTTTTCTTTTTTTATAGTGGCCCATCCTTGTCAAAACCGTAAACACAGGGAACCCAACTCTAGGATCTTTGGTGACTTAAATGGGAATAAAACCTAAAAAGGAGTGGATGTATGTGTATATATAACTGATTCACTTTGCTGTACAGCAGATGCTACCATAATACTGTAAGGCAACTATAGTCCAGTTTAAAAAATAATAAAAGATTTTACAAACCATTCAGCTAGCTTCTGTAGAATGGACTTTTTTTTTTACAAACATATATTTCATTGATTTTTACAGTATTTCATAAATTATAAGACAGTATTTATAGATGAATGTCCAATCAGATCTGACAGAAACAACTGACTCGTAAAATCAGTCAGCAGAAATGCATGGGCACACTAGAATGTAGTTTACAAGTACATTTTGAACAAGTACAAGTACAAGTTCATTTAGCATGCTGTGGTTATTGAGGTATATTATAAAAAGAATAGTGATACTGATGAATCTGGTAGCATAAGCACACATGGTCATAATATTTTCTTTATTCCTGTTTCTGTATAACTGAAAAGATAGATTTCAATTGCAGTGAGATTATCTCTGAAATCACTAATACACCCTTTACACTTACATGCATGCGTGTATATGCACACATACGCACATAGACAGGTTGCAAGTGAAAAGTTAAAAAATATATATCTTCAGTTGCTACCTGGCAACATTTCTTTCATTTTCATATACCACAAATGAAGTTCATTGTCTTCTTTCTTAAGCCTTATTCCAATTTCCCAGTCTCTCTAAGAGTCACTGGAGATATATTGCACTGCACTTGCAAGGTATTCAATAGAATCAGAGAAAAATATTTGTCCAGTCAGCTACCAGATCTTGCCATTTCTGGAAAATGCATTTTCCTCTCTATTGAGGATCAGCTTGCTTCATGAGACCCTTGCCACCTGCTGAATATATTCTATATTCTTGAATATATATTCTATATATTCTTGTTGTTTGATTGCTGAGTCATGTCCGACTGTTTCGCAATCCCATGGGCTATAAAACTTGCNTTCATGAGACCCTTGCCACCTGCTGAATATATTCTATATTCTTGAATATATATTCTATATATTCTTGTTGTTTGATTGCTGAGTCATGTCCGACTGTTTCACAATCCCATGGGCTATAAAACTTGCCAGGCTCCTCTGTCCTTGGGATTTCCCAGGCAGGAATACTGGAGTGGATTGCCATTTCCTTCTCCAGGGGATCTTCCAGTCCAGGGATTGAACCCACATCTCCTGCATGGCAGACAGGTTCTTTACCATTGAGCCACCTGGGAAGCCCACTGAGTATATTAGTGAAATGGAGTTGATTTTCCTGTTTGTCTCCAGCCTTGTGCCTCCTGGAAGCTGTGGCCAGATCCTTCTTCCATAAATCTCACTTTCATCAATTCACTTGCTACTCAGAATTCTCAGTGGCTTTTCGCTAACTGCAACATAAAATAAGGAATATTTGTCTTAGCTCTCTGTGCCATTCATAACATGGTGCCAGTTTCATTTCAAATGTCCTCTCTTATACCCGTGGGAACCTGCTGCAACCATGTGACCACCCATTTCTGGGTCATCCAAACTTCATCTCCATGCTTCTGCTCATACTGACGGACTGGCCTATAGGATCTTAACTCATACGCTGCTTATTCAAGTCTTAAAAGATCTGTCTTGACTTTTTCTTCCAAGGAATCCTCCTCCACTAGATGGTGAGCTCCTGGAGGTTAGAGACCATTGGTTCTGTAACTAAGCTAGTCATACTACATACTGTGTTATCTCACTGCATTTGTCTTCTTGATTTGAGACTAAGTCCCTTGAGAGTCGAGGCTAGCATTTTGTGTGTTCTTTTCTTCTGAGAGCCCAGAGCTCTTTCAGTCTAGCACCTACCTGTACTAAGCACCTGAGTTAGGAGGCAAGTATAGAAAGACTACGTCCTGGTCCCTGCCCTCTAGGTGCTCCCAGTGTTACAGAAAAGAGATGAGTTCTTAAGTACATACTCTCATACCCCTAACATTAATGAAATAGTTGCTAAACTTTGTTCTAATGAAGATATGTATTATACTTAGTTGAGCATTTAGAAGATGAAATTTCACTGATAGTGGGGAGAAGAGCCTCTGACTTGGAGGGGTAATACTTGTATTAGATATTAAGTTAAACATTTGAATCTGAATGTCATTGGAAGAATAGAATGATTTGCCTATTTATTTTCTCATAAAATAACTTTTTCAAGAGAGCAATAGATACTACGTATAGTTAACCAAGCAGGCAGTAGAAAGCTTAATAACTCAATCCAGTTCACATAATTCATCAGTTGCAGACACTTACAGGCTCTTATCACCAGACTTTCTGAGCCTGTTGCTGGGAAAGATTGAAGGCAGGAGGAGAAGGGACGACAGAGGATGAGATGGTTGGAAACTGGCATCACCGACTCAATGGACATGAGTTTGAGCGAACTCCAGGAGATGGTGAAGCACAGAGAAGCCTGTTGTGCTACAGTCAATGGGGCTCCAAAGAGTTAGACACAGCTGAGCAACTGAATGGAAACAAAGGCTTTCTGAGTAGTAAGTTCTGCTGTTCTTCTTAAGTACTGTTAAATAACATTCTTTGGAGTCACCTGAACATACAGAGGGATGTGAACTTTTAGAGGGAAAGAAACTTTTTAGCACACTCCCCACCCCCATGTAACACTCAAATCACTCAAGAAGTTTCCTTTTTAAAGTACTTCAAACCTGCCATGAAGTTAGCCTTTGGGGAGGAAAAAGGCATGTATCATAAAATATCAGCCGAGAGCCTTTGAAGATGGGTGATGTGTTTTTCTCCTTAGGATGCTAAATCACACATCACCACACATGTGCACAGAAAATGAAAAATGTCAGAGACACGTTTATGTAAACCATGGATCATATTTGCATATACAGCCCTTCAGCTTGGCCCATCTACCCTCTGACCAGCAATGATTGATGCTTTGTAGTTTGCTTTTTTCAAAAGCTTCTCTAGTCCTAGGATTTTGCTGTATGTTAAGACTTGTTGTTTCAGTGCAAAGTGAGCTAGGGTTATTAAACTATAGACCTGAGCTGTCCAATATTGTAGCCAGTAACCAAGTGTCTACTTAAACTTAAATAAACTTTTAAACAGATTCCCATATTTGTATAGCCACATTTCAGGTATTCCATGCCAAATTGAGATGTGCAGTAAAAGTAAAATAAATAAATAAACTTACCAGATTTAAAAGATTTTGTACAAGGACCCATTGTAAAATACTATTAATTTTTATATCAATTATATATTGGACTGACAATATTGTGGACATGCTGAAATAAAATATGTTATTAAACTTAAAGCTCATTTTACCTGTTCTAACTACTGTCACTTGAAAACTCAAAATTATGTCTGTGGGTCACATGTTTGTATTTGAGAAAATTTGCTTTACAAATTCATATGTTATTTTCTAATCCCATTGTTGTAGTGTGAAGGTTTATACTGAGTGAGTTTACTAACATTTTGGGAAGAGGGTTAACTAGTAATGACTAAGACATTAGATAATTTTGTGGATTCCTTAAATTTTTTGCTTATGATTTTGACTAGATCTAAAAATCAAAAATTTTTTTTGGTGGGGGGTTCTGGCTTTGTTTTGCCAGAAATGAATGTTTTTATCCCTGTTAAGTACTTTATCTTTTTAAATTGTTTTTGGTTTTGAGCTAGTTTGACTATAACCTTTGCTCCTTGATTGGCTAGTGAGTAAGGCTAACTGATGATAGGAATTAGGATTCAAATATTTCATAAATGTTGCCATGATAGTATTTTTTAATGGTAATTCATAATCAATACAGTATGTAAGGCAGCACACTTCATCTAAATTATTTGTAGGCTAAGCCCTGAATTCACATATTTTAGTGCATGAAAAAAATTTCAGACAGAACCATTTATTTGCCAATTAGAAAAAATTTTGTTTCCCTCTTAAATACTTGACTCAGTAGCTCACGTGTAGAAACCCTGAATGTTTCCACAAAGTTGCTTAATTTATTTATGTGAGTTCAAACTAGGTTCAGTATAATTTTTCAGTTAGCTTAAGTGTAGGCGTGTTAGTGTTATATAAATCCCATTTGGATATTAGTACTGTTGTGGTGTGTTTGATTATTTAAAAAGAGGTATCTCAGTCTGAGAACAGGCTTCCTAACTTGGGGGTTGTTACTATTTTATTTTCTATGTTATTTGAAACATCAAGATATAGTATAGGTTGAGGGGGTGGGGAACCAACCCTTGCAAATTTAATAGAAAATCAGAAAGCTTTCAAAGAAAAGGCCATTGCTGCGGTTTGAGGCTGACCTTACTGAAACTATAGCGACACATGGGGAAATAAATATCAAGAGGAAATGGTGTTTTTGTACCATATGGAATGTGTGATTTGGTAGGACAAAGACAGAGCTAAAGATAGGGCCATAGGGACTTCCTTGGTGGTCCAGTGGCTGAGACTCTGTGCTCCCAGCACAGGGGGCCCCGGGTTCGATCCCTAGTCGGGGAACTAGAACCCACACTGCCCCTAAGACCCAGTGCAGCCAAGTAAATAAAAATAAATATTAAAGAGATAGGGCCATAAATTGCATTTTGCTGAACTGAATCACACTGACGTTTGAGTATTTTCCAGCTTTGAACTCTCTCTTGTAAACCTGAATGTGTCCACATTGGTTCCTTACTGGTCCTTCAATTGAAGAAGTGAAGTTGCTCAGTCATGTCCGACTCTATGTGACCCCATGGACTGTAGCCTACCAGGCTCCTTTGTCCATGGGATTTTCCAAGCAATAGTACTGGAGTAGATTGCCATTTCCTTCTCCAGGGGATCTTCCTGACTGACGGTTCGAACCCAGGTCTCCCACATTGTAGACAGACGCTTTATAGGCTAAGCCACCAGGGAAGTAGGAAAGGCGAAACAGGCCTGTGTGGAGTCAGAATGTTTCACACAGCTGCTTTCTCAGCTAAGGAAGACCCAGAGAAATGTTTTCTTTCTGAGCAGCCTCTTTCACTGACTTCCCTGGTGGCTCAGTGGTAAAGAATCCTCCTACCAATGCAGGAGACACGGGTTGGATAGTTAGGTCAGGAAGATCTGCTGGAGAAGGAAATGGCTACTCACTCCAGTACTCTTGCCTGGAGAATTCCATGGACAGAGGAGCCTGGCGAGCTACAGTTCATNGGAAGAATAGAATGATTTGCCTATTTATTTTCTCATAAAATAACTTTTTCAAGAGAGCAATAGATACTACGTATAGTTAACCAAGCAGGCAGTAGAAAGCTTAATAACTCAATCCAGTTCACATAATTCATCAGTTGCAGACACTTACAGGCTCTTATCACCAGACTTTCTGAGCCTGTTGCTGGGAAAGATTGAAGGCAGGAGGAGAAGGGACGACAGAGGATGAGATGGTTGGAAACTGGCATCACCGACTCAATGGACATGAGTTTGAGCGAACTCCAGGAGATGGTGAAGCACAGAGAAGCCTGTTGTGCTACAGTCAATGGGGCTCCAAAGAGTTAGACACAGCTGAGCAACTGAATGGAAACAAAGGCTTTCTGAGTAGTAAGTTCTGCTGTTCTTCTTAAGTACTGTTAAATAACATTCTTTGGAGTCACCTGAACATACAGAGGGATGTGAACTTTTAGAGGGAAAGAAACTTTTTAGCACACTCCCCACCCCCATGTAACACTCAAATCACTCAAGAAGTTTCCTTTTTAAAGTACTTCAAACCTGCCATGAAGTTAGCCTTTGGGGAGGAAAAAGGCATGTATCATAAAATATCAGCCGAGAGCCTTTGAAGATGGGTGATGTGTTTTTCTCCTTAGGATGCTAAATCACACATCACCACACATGTGCACAGAAAATGAAAAATGTCAGAGACACGTTTATGTAAACCATGGATCATATTTGCATATACAGCCCTTCAGCTTGGCCCATCTACCCTCTGACCAGCAATGATTGATGCTTTGTAGTTTGCTTTTTTCAAAAGCTTCTCTAGTCCTAGGATTTTGCTGTATGTTAAGACTTGTTGTTTCAGTGCAAAGTGAGCTAGGGTTATTAAACTATAGACCTGAGCTGTCCAATATTGTAGCCAGTAACCAAGTGTCTACTTAAACTTAAATAAACTTTTAAACAGATTCCCATATTTGTATAGCCACATTTCAGGTATTCCATGCCAAATTGAGATGTGCAGTAAAAGTAAAATAAATAAATAAACTTACCAGATTTAAAAGATTTTGTACAAGGACCCATTGTAAAATACTATTAATTTTTATATCAATTATATATTGGACTGACAATATTGTGGACATGCTGAAATAAAATATGTTATTAAACTTAAAGCTCATTTTACCTGTTCTAACTACTGTCACTTGAAAACTCAAAATTATGTCTGTGGGTCACATGTTTGTATTTGAGAAAATTTGCTTTACAAATTCATATGTTATTTTCTAATCCCATTGTTGTAGTGTGAAGGTTTATACTGAGTGAGTTTACTAACATTTTGGGAAGAGGGTTAACTAGTAATGACTAAGACATTAGATAATTTTGTGGATTCCTTAAATTTTTTGCTTATGATTTTGACTAGATCTAAAAATCAAAAATTTTTTTTGGTGGGGGGTTCTGGCTTTGTTTTGCCAGAAATGAATGTTTTTATCCCTGTTAAGTACTTTATCTTTTTAAATTGTTTTTGGTTTTGAGCTAGTTTGACTATAACCTTTGCCCCTTGATTGGCTAGTGAGTAAGGCTAACTGATGATAGGAATTAGGATTCAAATATTTCATAAATGTTGCCATGATAGTATTTTTTAATGGTAATTCATAATCAATACAGTATGTAAGGCAGCACACTTCATCTAAATTATTTGTAGGCTAAGCCCTGAATTCACATATTTTAGTGCATGAAAAAAATTTCAGACAGAACCATTTATTTGCCAATTAGAAAAAATTTTGTTTCCCTCTTAAATACTTGACTCAGTAGCTCACGTGTAGAAACCCTGAATGTTTCCACAAAGTTGCTTAATTTATTTATGTGAGTTCAAACTAGGTTCAGTATAATTTTTCAGTTAGCTTAAGTGTAGGCGTGTTAGTGTTATATAAATCCCATTTGGATATTAGTACTGTTGTGGTGTGTTTGATTATTTAAAAAGAGGTATCTCAGTCTGAGAACAGGCTTCCTAACTTGGGGGTTGTTACTATTTTATTTTCTATGTTATTTGAAACATCAAGATATAGTATAGGTTGAGGGGGTGGGGAACCAACCCTTGCAAATTTAATAGAAAATTAGAAAGCTTTCAAAGAAAAGGCCATTGCTGCGGTTTGAGGCTGACCTTACTGAAACTATAGCGACACATGGGGAAATAAATATCAAGAGGAAATGGTGTTTTCGTACCATATGGAATGTGTGATCTGGTAGGACAAAGACAGAGCTAAAGATAGGGCCATAGGGACTTCCTTGGTGGTCCAGTGGCTGAGACTCTGTGCTCCCAGCACAGGGGGCCCCGGGTTCGATCCCTAGTCGGGGAACTAGAACCCACACTGCCCCTAAGACCCAGTGCAGCCAAGTAAATAAAAATAAATATTAAAGAGATAGGGCCATAAATTGCATTTTGCTGAACTGAATCACACTGACGTTTGAGTATTTTCCAGCTTTGAACTCTCTCTTGTAAACCTGAATGTGTCCACATTGGTTCCTTACTGGTCCTTCAATTGAAGAAGTGAAGTTGCTCAGTCATGTCCGACTCTATGTGACCCCATGGACTGTAGCCTACCAGGCTCCTTTGTCCATGGGATTTTCCAAGCAATAGTACTGGAGTAGATTGCCATTTCCTTCTCCAGGGGATCTTCCTGACTGACGGGTCGAACCCAGGTCTCCCACATTGTAGACAGACGCTTTATAGGCTAAGCCACCAGGGAAGTAGGAAAGGCCAAACAGGCCTGTGTGGAGTCAGAATGTTTCACACAGCTGCTTTCTCAGCTAAGGAAGACCCAGAGAAATGTTTTCTTTCTGAGCAGCCTCTTTCACTGACTTCCCTGGTGGCTCAGTGGTAAAGAATCCTCCTACCAATGCAGGAGACACGGGTTGGATAGTTAGGTCAGGAAGATCTGCTGGAGAAGGAAATGGCTACTCACTCCAGTACTCTTGCCTGGAGAATTCCATGGACAGAGGAGCCTGGCGAGCTACAGTTCATTGGGTTGCAAAAGAGTTGGACAAGACTTAGCGACTAAACAGCAGCATTAGCCTCCTTCACTCAGGGTTTCGGCTTTTGTGCTCATACTGCAGTAGAAATGTTCCTGGAGGCTCAAGAGTGACAAAGTACTGTCTCTGGAGATAGGGCTTTGCTTTTTTCTCCTAGGACGTGGTTGGGGTTCAGTGCTCTCTTTGGTCTTATTTGAATGGTATTTTATCAGTCAGACAAAATAATATTCAACTATTACTATCGTTCTGCTAAAACAGTTAAGGATAAAGATTTAATGTTCTCTTTTCAGTGCAGGGCTTATGGCCACCGTGCAGGATGGTAATAAAAGAGAAACAAATGAGGCAGCTCAAAGTTATGGCTCTCCATGGCTTTTAGGTCTCTCATACATTTTTATAAAACATATATCAGAACTTGTGAATTGTTAAATTGGGTTATTTTTAAATGCAGTTGTACTCAAATACAGTCCTGAGAGTAACCTGTTAGGTTTCAGTGTTCAGAACAGCCTCTCTCCTGGCTGGCAGACTTCTTATCCTTATTATGTCCCCTGGTCTGTAACCAGGAGGACAGCAGACCCCGAAGCTCTGCTCCCCCGACTTGCTCTTCAGATCCACTGCACCCCCAGCTCAGCCCCCAGCTCCCCTTCTTTCCCATAGGCAAACAGGTAACTGAGTCACCCATCTCTTTTCTCATCTTAAAAGGGGAATACAAAAGGGGTTGTTTGTAGATTCCCTTGTGGATTTTAAAAGCACAGATGAGATTAAAGAGGAACGTGAACTTCTCATGTTGCTACTGTTTAATATTTACACTCCCCCTAGAAGCCCAGGAGAGCTTTAAGGAACAGGAAGTAAATTTCAGCTCAGGTATTCCAGAGCCTGATATACTATTAAATGTTTATGGGAATGTACTTTTGCCAAAAAAACTGATAATTAAGGTTCGATTAGGGAAGCATCACTCAAAATAACTTTATGAAGAGACTCTTTCATGTAACATTGTCCAGCTCTAGTCCTGGCAGGATAACAAAGTGGCTATATATTGATTTGAGTGTGGAGGAATGAAGGTCAAGATGGGCTTCAGCAGTGACTCTTCCTCCCCCAAGTTAGAAATGGACCCCGGTCTCAAATGAAGAAGGAATACGGAGTCCTGCAAAGCCAGGAATGGCATTATTATTCTGGGACACTGCTGTCCTAACACTTAGAAGGGACTGAAATCCAGCACTCAGGTCTTGAGCTCTTCCCTCCCAGGCTGAAATAGGAACAGCGCGAGAGGCCAAGATCATCCGAAGTAGATGGATTGCCAGGGCAGGTTGTTCTGACTTAGTGAAGTTCTTTGCATTAAAACAAACATCCCTAAAACACATTAGCCTCCAGCCCAGGAGTGGGAACACATGAAGCAGGAAGCCTGCTGGAGCCTTTAGGGAAATCTTGAGTGCTTTAGGCTGATTTATTTTCAGAGAGTTTGAACGAGATCAGCTCAAGAGAAGATGGAAACATTCAAGATGGTGGGAAATAACTGTCTCCTTTCCCGACTCTCAATCAGTGGTCTCCTTGGAAAGACATCACAAGTAAACATTTTCTCCTAATGTTGTGGGGGATGGGGTAGAGTTAGGGATTTCACAGAACATGTTTTTTGTTTTTTTTTTAAAAGCTCCGACTACATGGGATGAAGGCAGTGGGATATAGAACCAGCCCAGACATACCCTATGTGATGCCTGGGCTGGGTCAATGCAAAGTCAGTCCCTTGTCAAATTCTGCAGAAACTGCAGAAGGCTTGTACTTTTGAGGTAGATTTGGCCTCTGCATCTCAAATAACCCACAAAGCAGGTCTTTGAGTAACAGATGCTTAATGTGCATTCCTGACCCAAGGTTTCAAATGCACAAACTGGGCTCAAAAAGATGTACCAGAGGAGGAGGAAAGCCCAATTAGAGGGAGATCCAAGTGATCTCACATACCCAACCAGAATCAACTGCTTTTTCTAGCTTAGACCATCTGTATTAGGTGTTATTAGGAAGAGTCATTCAGACCAAGGCTGAGCTCCCTAGAACTCTCACAATGAAAATGAAATTATTATGCAGTTTGAGGATTAAAAAAAAAAAAAGAAAATCAGAGATACTCTGTGTGTGCATTTGAGGAGTTTGTCAGGAAGCTCAGGAGCAGTGAGTTCTTCTTTGTTAAGGGATGTTGTGAAACTACCTCAGTCCTCTTTGGTATGGTGGTTGTAATTATAACCACAGGGATATTGTGTTCTCAAACAAATAGTCAAGCGCTGTGATACCAGGTTGCCTGAAGCCAAGCTTCACATACGGATGCGCGTAACAATGCCTCTTAGTAAATCTCCCCATCGCTTGTCATTGGCCTTCCCCTCTAACAGTGGAAATGTCTTTATAGTCTGTGCCTGGCATATTGCTTTTGTTCATCTTGGGTTCATAGTGTCAGTTTTAAACAATGAGAATGTTTTGTTCTCGAGATACACCACCTGGAACTCTCGGGCTGGATAGGGTGTGCCCATGTCGCGGGAAGCGCTTGCTTTCAGAAATTTCTTCGTGGTGCGGCTGTATACCATTAACACAGTGGGAACGAGGAAAATTAGATCCACTTGCACGCCAGCCAGCTCAGTTTTTAACACATAATTATTTTATTGGGACGTACATTAATTAATCCTGAAATAAGATCCTGTGTGACATTCAAAGTTGTGTTGAGTAGCTCAGAGTTTAAATATTTTAGTTTTACAACTCTGTTATGCTGGCAGCCAACAATGGTGTCTCAGAGAAGTCAGCATATGAGCCCTGCTTGTGATGACATCTGGAAAGCTTGTTTTATCTATAAGCACAGTTGTAGACAAATGAAAGCAGACAGATGTAAGGCTGGGGTGGCATCTTCGCCTCCAGCACTCTCTGGCTGTACATTTTCCAGTGTGTCAAAAACAGGGAGCTTTTTTTTCAGGGGTGGAATAAAAACGTTCTGTCACATCCATACCCCAGCGACTATGCTGCCTCCCCAGAGCTCTGAGGTGTAAAATGGCATATATTGTTCAAAATTTAACAAGAGCAGGAGATGGGAATTGGGAGGAGGTGCCTGCATCTTAAGGCTACTTGACACAGAGGCAGAAGAAAGCATGGTGTCGTGTTAAGTTCATTACAATCCCTCTCCCAAAAGAGCCAGGGGGAAGTAAAAGAATTGTCAGAAGGGGATTTGAAGTGCCAGGTATATTTTTTTCTCTTGCCATTATCTTTATCTCTGTATCATCACTGTGTATAGCACCCACTGTGTGCAGAGGCAGTGTCTACATAGTGGTTTGTGTGGGTAGGTCAGAGGTAAGCTTTAGAGTGGGCATGCACTTGAAGATGAAAATTCAGAAGCCTGAAAGCCACTGACATCGTGTCTGGTTGGCTTACAAGTCATTTTGCTCTGGGTTCACTCTCCAAACAAATTTTATATAAGGACAGTTTGCCTTTTATCCCTGTCTTTTTTTGTTACTGTAGAAATCAGTAGTCCTCGATATATACATACCTACGTGCCTAGGTATTTGCTGAGAGATCTGGGTTAGAGCAGAGACTTTTCAAAGTTCCTGACCCTCCAGCGGCAGTAGAATTGACTGTACCTGCTGTGGGCGTCAAGTTCCTATTTTCATCTCTAGCAACTTAAGGTGCCGTATTTCATGTTATATACCACATGCACCATATAACCTTTGCTAATGATTGCTAGACATGTTTTACTGAAATTTTAGGAAGTCTTAATACAGTCTCAGGAAGCATCTGTTGAAGGACTGGGTTGCCCACTTGCACCCCCCCCCC
>SJYW01026287.1:90788-111244 GCA_006410735.1 Raphicerus campestris
ACAGCACTTGCCCCCCCCCCCAAAAAAAAATCATTTTAGAGTATTGGAGTCTTGTATCTGAGGAAACCACTCAGATTCATGTAACTTGAGGGCAGTGAAATAATGGAAATGAAGGGTGCAGTGTGGCTTAAGGAGTGAAATACCTTCAAGTACCGAGGCCAGGACCCAAGTCTCTCATTTCAGCAGCAAGTGCCTTTTTCAGTGGCTCAGAGTTGTTGAAAACATCCTCTTTTTTTTCTTTCTTCCTTTTTAGCAATACAGTTGCATTATGTTATTAACAGGGGAAAACACAGATGTCCATTTCCTGTCCCATTCCCACCACACCATCATCAATCCTTTCAAAGTGCATGGTGCTGAGGGCCGGTGAGCCCTGATAAGTGCCTTTGTGTGTACAAAACGGTGCTTTTTTTGTTTTACATGCTGTTAGGCATGGTGGAGGAAATACACATGTAATTGAAAATGTACAGCAAATTGCCATTTGGACCTGCAAAGACTAAATGGTCTGGTCAGATGGATGGTTGAGATTTTAGTAACACTTGATTGAACTGATGAGCTGGCTAAGGAAAGCCCCTGGACCTTTGCATGACTCTTCACTTAAAACCATGTGTGGGCCCAGTGACCCCATCAGTGTTCTTAGAAACCCAATCTGCCCTCAAGGGTCCTGGATTTTAAATGCTGCAGTGGGTGACACCTCTGAGTTTACAAACTGGAAATACAGAAAGGAGGGAATATTTTCTTGGTTCATGGCTTCCTGGATTTACCTGACAACATTAGGGTTATAGGTAACAGGCCTATAAATTATCTGCAGGCCAAAGAATTTGATAACCAGAAACATTCCATGTCTCATCATCCTTTCAAAAAGGAGAGCCATGAGCCAGTTTTTACAGCCTTTTCCTCGGTGGCAGCTTATAATTTAAACTATTAAAATAGAGACTATAATTCCTTCTTGTGTCATTCAAGAGAATAGGTTTTTTTTCCCCTCTTGGTCTGTGTTTCCATAGCTGAAATATTTAGTTTTTAAATGTTTGCTAACCATATTGGATTGACACACGATAGGCAGCAGGGACCTTGTGCTGATACCAGTTTGATTTGTTGATAAATTAAACAGCTCTGCTAAATCCACTATAGTACTATTTAGTCATCTTGAATTAATCAGATATTCCTTTAAGATGCCATCTCCTAGAAGGCTGTGTGTTTGGTCAAGTTTAAAATTATTCTTGCGGCAACATTAAAGCAAAGTTATTGCTCCACTCATAGTGTTAGTAAATATTAATTTTATTGACATATGTCGATCTTATAGTATTATCATTATTATGATTGATAGCACTTTGGGAGGCTACTGTGTATCACATATGCTAAGTGTTTGACACGTGTTTATTGAGTGCTTATTATATCATTACAGGCACTTTGGAACTCCAGTTATCCTATGTAATGTCATCGAGATTCCATGAAATTGGTTCTATATTATTATCCCATTTTGTCAATAAAAACACATTCAGAGAAGTTACTTAACTTGTTCAAGATCACACATCTTTGCATATTGGGGTGTGTGTGTAGGTATGTAGGCATGGATTTCATTTTCAGTGTAAAATGTTTACTTTCTGGTCCAAATATATTATAACCAAAATGGGCTTTGTACATGTATTTGTTTACTTGGAAACAACCTAACAATTTACTGATTTCAGAAAAGACGCATTGAAATCGAGCAGTGGTTCAGTTTCCCAACTGAAAATAACTGATCAGTTTCTAGGCTGACTAGAGCATCAGTGACCGAAATACAAGTTTTCTGTCCAGCACAAACTATTCTCTTTTTTGATAGAGAGGCAGTGTGGGTTGGCTGGTCAAAGTCTGCAGGATAGGTTCCTGGACCTTGATCCCACCTCTGTCGCTTGTGAGTTCTGAGGCTCTTTGTGCCTCATGTTTCACATCTTTAAAATGGTGCTAATCAGTATTAACAGTACATATTCAATGAAGATACAGAGTGTATTGAATGAGCTCAGATATGCAAAGCACTTAGACTAACACCTGCCACATAGCAAATAATGTAGGAGTATTAGCTGCTTTAATTATTTTGTGGCTGTTATTGTGATAATATAACTTAAGCTGACCCACAGGAGACTATAAGCAGCTTGCAAGATAATTTTCAAATTTTTAGGAAACATTTCGAAACTGTCAAAAGGTAACTACGCTTCCAAAGGTTAAGCTGTTATAGATAACATTTTACTATCTTTCTGTTGAGCTGTTAAAATAAACAGATAAATAACCTAACAGATATTCTACCAAGAGTGCATAGAGAAAGAATTTAGAGCTCAACGGCAAGTAAGATTATGCTAGTCTAAATTAAGCATTTGAAATGTTTTATATCCATCCTTTAAAAATGAGTGCTGACCCAGTGGTATCAGGAATTTTTCCCCCCTGAAATTGTAAATTACGTGACTGTTGCTCATGCTGATCAATGATACATAAAAGAGATACTTACAAGCAAATGTCATAAAATGATAATTGTAGAATTTAAATGGTGGATATATGGATGCTTACTCTTGAGTTCATTCAGCCTTTCTATGTGTTTGAAGATTGCAACAATAAAATATTGGTAAGGGGAGACTCTCCCAACATTGCTTCTCAGTCACTGAAGGGAAAATAAACCTCCCTGAAGCTTGAAACCCTTCCCCAGGCCCTGTGTTCTTTGGCATAATGATAGATGGCAGTCCTAGTGGTGTGGCACACACACAGAAACACACCCTGTGAAATCCCGTTCCAGGCTAACTGGGAGATAGATTTTTTCCAACCACCAACCTTTTCTTTTTTGAGTCGTTTTGTGGTTTTGTGTGTGTGTGTGTGTGTGTGAATTGGATTCCCATTTGCATTTTGGTCTTCTGTCTAATATCACTGTCATGCTGCTTTTCCTTAGTCAGAGCTGGAAGGTCTCGGAGAAGGAGCCGGTAACGCAGGGAACCGCAAAATAGTTATTTCAATTTAATGACACTCTTACACAATGACATTTCTTTGTAACCTAGCAGAGTTGGCCAGGAGCTTTATGGTTAATGTAGAACTCACATTTTTTGAAGCTAATAAGCATCTGTACATTAGATGATCTATACTTACTATATCTAACAATCCTTTGATCTTGTAATCTGTGTTAAAAGATGGTTTTAGGACAAATATTCTGTGTTACGCTAAGGCCGCTCATTGAAGAGAAAGATCAGAAATTAGGTTACAGATGCTGCTCAAGTAAAAGGCACCGTTTTATCACCATGCAGAATTTAAGTGTTAAGTTGAAAATATTTGTATTCTGTCGTGTGCCTTTTTTCCCCCTCTGGTTTGGAGTTAAAATTTCTTTGCACAACTTTTAAAGGTTATTTNATCAATGATACATAAAAGAGATACTTACAAGCAAATGTCATAAAATGATAATTGTAGAATTTAAATGGTGGATATATGGATGCTTACTCTTGAGTTCATTCAGCCTTTCTATGTGTTTGAAGATTGCAACAATAAAATATTGGTAAGGGGAGACTCTCCCAACATTGCTTCTCAGTCACTGAAGGGAAAATAAACCTCCCTGAAGCTTGAAACCCTTCCCCAGGCCCTGTGTTCTTTGGCATAATGATAGATGGCAGTCCTAGTGGTGTGGCACACACACAGAAACACACCCTGTGAAATCCCGTTCCAGGCTAACTGGGAGATAGATTTTTTCCAACCACCAACCTTTTCTTTTTTGAGTCGTTTTGTGGTTTTGTGTGTGTGTGTGTGTGTGTGAATTGGATTCCCATTTGCATTTTGGTCTTCTGTCTAATATCACTGTCATGCTGCTTTTCCTTAGTCAGAGCTGGAAGGTCTCGGAGAAGGAGCCGGTAACGCAGGGAACCGCAAAATAGTTATTTCAATTTAATGACACTCTTACACAATGACATTTCTTTGTAACCTAGCAGAGTTGGCCAGGAGCTTTATGGTTAATGTAGAACTCACATTTTTTGAAGCTAATAAGCATCTGTACATTAGATGATCTATACTTACTATATCTAACAATCCTTTGATCTTGTAATCTGTGTTAAAAGATGGTTTTAGGACAAATATTCTGTGTTACGCTAAGGCCGCTCATTGAAGAGAAAGATCAGAAATTAGGTTACAGATGCTGCTCAAGTAAAAGGCACCGTTTTATCACCATGCAGAATTTAAGTGTTAAGTTGAAAATATTTGTATTCTGTCGTGTGCCTTTTTTCCCCCTCTGGTTTGGAGTTAAAATTTCTTTGCACAACTTTTAAAGGTTATTTTCCATTTAGTTTTTATAAAATGCTGGCTATATTCCCGTGTCATGTGCCTTTTTTATGAAAAGGTACATTTGCTCGTTAGAGAGCTGTGACGATGAAATAAAGAATCCCCTTCTCTGTGCTGCTCAGACCACATCCGGAATTTTGCATTTAATTCTGAGGATCACGTGGTATGAAGAGCATTGAGCAATCGAAGTGAGACACCCTCCCCCTGTCCCCCGCAAGAGTGACCGGGATGGTGAAAGGTCTGCAGACCAACCATTGGCAGATCAGTTGAAGATGCTGACAGCGTTTGGTCTGGAGAAGAGCCTGCCAGCGTGGAACCTCCTCCCCAGCTGTAAGGGCTTCCATATGGACCAGGAAATACACAGACTCAGCTGATGCCTCAGAGGACCATATTTATAGGAAGGCAGACTTCACTCTCTAGAAGGAAAGAAGTGTAGGATTCAGAGCCATGAGACGATGCCTCCCAATGTAATGAGCCAGATGCAGCTGGTTTTTTTCTTTTATTTCTGCCAGACACTCCTGTCACACATTTATAAGATACAGAAGGATGCAAATGCCCACCCTAAGCTGTTTCTAAGGAGAACAATACTTTCTGAACACCTGTGGCCATATGTGCTAAGAAGTTCAAATAAGGGGTCACCATAATCCCCACCCAAAAGCAGAGCTGCCTCTTTTTTCTGGGAATCAGTTCTCGAGGGGGAGCTATAGAAAGTTTCTTTCTGGGTCTCTTCTGGAGTTGACTGTCTTTGGGGGGAACACTGAGCAGAAGGTACACATGAAGTCATGATTCTGATATAAAAAAGTAAACGCATTCAGTTTTTTATTTAAAGAAGGCAAATTCTATCCTGTTAAGGCTGACATGAAAATATGTAGTATTTTTTCTCCCCCCACATATTTTACACTTTGCATTGTTTTAGGGTTATGGTAAAGAACTCGCCTGCCAATGCAGGAGATGTAAGAGACACAGGTTTGATCCCTGGGTCAGGAATATCCCCTGGAGGAGGAAATAGCAACCCACTCCAGTATCTTTGCCTGGAGAATCTTATGGACAGAGGGAGGCTGGCGGGCTACAGTCTACATAGAGTTGCAAAGAGTTGGACATGTCTGAATCGACTTAGCATGCAAGGACATAGTCTAGATCTATCAGATGTCTCCCGAAGAAGGCCTTAGTTTTTCAGTAGATTTGAAACTACAGGCAAATCATGCCTGCAACATTGTTTTTCTGTGTTGGGGAGAGAAACAGAAACAACAAAAGAATAAAGATAAGATGCTTACATAACTGATCAAGAGAATAATGTAAGAATAAGCCTTGCCTTTAGGGGGGAAAAATGCTTGAGATTTTTAAAGAACTGTCTATCACATTGAGATGGCCGTGGCTGCTGCTTATAGGTTTTAAAGTCTTGATTTGTTAAGAAAATTAAAGGGAATTGGTTTTGTGGAGGTGTGTGTGAGTGTGAGTGTGTGTGTATGTGTTTAAACTCTCTTCACATTTTTATCAAGGAACTTTTGTCTTTAGAAGTAAATAATAGAAACTGAAAGGAGGCAAAGGGGATCCCCAAAGCCGTGTGACTCTACACCCGTTCGTGAAGCGGTGTGTGGTTTCTCCATCTTGCGCCGCCTCTTCCTCTTCCATCCCTGCAGAGAGGTATGGTGGTTTGGGACATGGCTGAGTTTAAGTTCCAGTTGAGTATCGAGAGCACTCTTGAGGGGTTTCTTCTACTATCAGTTTTTCCAAATCCTACATTACTTTCATTGTCTTCACTGTTCTTTTCCTACTGTGCATGCTAAGTTGCTCTAGTTGTGTCGACTCTTTGTGACCCTATGGACTGTAGCCCTCCAGGCTCCTTTGTCCATGGAGTTCTCCAGGCAAGAATACTAGAATGGGTTACCATTTCCTTCTCCAGGGGATCTCCCAGACCCAGGGATCGAACCTGCGTCTCTGACATCTCCTGCATTGGCAGGTGGGTTCTTTCCCCCTGTAGATACATGTAAAACCCACCAATTGTAAAGTTTGGGTGAATTTCAAAACCTTTGCTTCATTATACTTATTTAACCTATGATTTCAGAAACAGCCACCTTGTAAGGTGAAAGTAATGGAAAATAAGAGGAACTTGGCATGTTTAGGAAGACTGTCAGGGGACCATGGTGGATTAACTTGCAGCATTCAGCCATTTAATAGATACTCATTTATTTGTCTGTGCACTGGATAGAGCTGCTCAGTTCTAGGAGTCAAAATGATGAGTGAGACAGATGCGGTCCCTGCCCTCATGGAGCTTACAGACCAGTGGGGAAGGTGGGCTCAACTAATCACATAAGTATATTGCATGTAAATTACCATAAAGTCTTTAAATAAAAGTGCGTGTGCACACACACACACACACACAGGCAAGGCTTAAAAAGCCAAGTATTTCTGGAATTGCTTCCTTGATAAAGTGAGTTTGAGTAGAGATCTGAAGGATGAGTTGCAGTTCTTAAGAGGATGGGTGGTGCTGAGGGGTTACAGGCAGGAGGAAGCCCAGCCTGCTAGGAGAACTGGCCCAGTTAGAGCATCGCTGGTGTGTTAAGGGGAGACTCAAGGGCGGTGTAGGGCCTCGCTTGGGATACACTCTTCCCTTCTCCTCTGCTGCTATTTTTTTCTGGTCCTCCCAGAACTTTCCTAGGATCATCACCCACAGGGTAGATGGTGCTCGTTTTATTCTAATGAAACCTAATCCTCCATTATTTCAGATGATGACCACTTCTAGAAGCACTGAAACGAGCAATAGTGTCTCAGCTCTCATCGGCAGATCTTTCTGGCAGAACTCTTTCAGTTTTTAATGGTGGATAAAGCAGAACTCCTCTTGCTCATTGGCTTCCCCTCTAGGCTGCCCTGGGTAGGGAGTTGATAGGAGATCTTTTGGACATGGGAATTGCTTCACTGTTGACAGAAAGACATGGTGAATTTGATTAAATTAAATTAGGAGCATGTGTATGCTTGACAAAGTAAGCTAATGAAGGAAAATGCATCAAAAGGATTTATGGTGAATTGATTAAAATTTTTCTCTGCAGAAAGCCCTTCCGGCTTAACGCTTGAAATTAGAAGGCTATCGGTGCTTCTAGGCCCTCCAGGTTCTCACTTGCCTTTACAGTAGGCAGTTTGGGGACTTTTCTTCCCTTTGAGCAGCTGCTCTGTCTGCAGCCTTCTCTATCGCAGGCAAAAAGTATTCCCAACCTGCACTCTGAATTGCATGGAGGAAAAGAGGATAAAAGACACTATTTGATTTATTAATTTCTAGTGGATTAGAACTACAAATGTTTGCTGTGTTTTTAATTTGAGAAATAGAGAGAATCACAGCAGCTTTTAATTATGCATTTTGTATAATGCAGCTCTGAATAGAGCAGAACAAAATTAAAATTGTGGATCAAATACTAAATCTGAGTGGATGCTAAAGTGAGCTGTAGTGTGATGCTAATGGTTTTGTGTCTTCCTGGCATTATGTCAATAATGGCTCTAATCACATTAAGTAGAGAGCCCATTAGCTTTTTCTTTGCAGCAGCATGCACCATAGCAACACACTGAGTTCTGAAATAACTTTTGACATATTTTTAAAAGCCTTGCCATGTTCAGGCTAAGAGGCAAGTACATAACGTGCGTGTGCAGACACAACTGTATTCAAGGTGCTGTGTGTGCAATGATGTTCTTTTGTTAGTTTAGACATATTAACCCTACCTAACATTGTCTTTGAAAAATTCAACCTAGTAGCCTTATCTTCATAAATATAATAGATTACATGCTATTTTTCATGAGACTAAAGCTTTTGTGGAATTTGCTAGGGTATATCTGATCTCCTTATATAGCACTGTACCTAGAGGGATGGAAGTTCTTTGCTATTTTCTTTCTTTGCCCTGTTCTCAAAGAGTCTGGCATTTTCTTAAATCCCTGTCTAGTTCTAGGCTAAAGCTGGAACTGAGAAGTCCGCTTGAGGTTCTTCTGTGTGAATGCCATTTCAGGTCCATTTTGGTACAGTGCTTTGTGCTCCCATGATTACCTTCCCATGGGTGTTCTTAGACAAGGAGGCTAATAGTATAATAGTACAGTGTGTGACCAGTTCTCTGAGTCGTAACTTTGGGAGAAATACTGAGTATGTTTAAATTTTCAAACACTTAAACTTTCAGAGAAAGTTGCAAGTATAACCCTTTGGGTTTACGGTATGAAAATAAACTGGGGAGTTGATGAAGGGATCTTTCAAATAATAACATGGCAGAGACGCTTTATTCTCAACATGTATATGACCTGATGACTTACCCTTCTCCCCAAACCTTCACCCAGCTGGTATGTATGTAGACAACCAGGCTGGCAATATTGAGGGCCCATCTTTGATGCTTTCTTCTTTCCCATCTCTTCCATCTCATTGCCTTCCACCCCACAACACGTGGTTGCTTCTAAAAAGCCCAGGAGCTTACTCCCTCTTCTCCACCTCTCACCATGCCTTGCCTGTTTACATGATAATGTTCCTCTTGGTGCTACATGAGGAATGACTTTTAAGAGAGCAACGTATCATGATGTGTGGGGTTTCCCTGGTGGCTCAGTGGTAAAGAGTCCACCTGCAATGCAGGAGACACAGGTTCGATTCCTGGGTCAGGAAGATCCCCTGGAGGAGAGCATGGCAACCCACTCCAGTATTCTTGCCTGGAGAATCCCGTGGACCGAGCCTGGCAGGCTACAGCCCATGAGGTCGCAAAGAGTCGGACACAACTAAACTGACCTAGCACAATATGATGTGTGTGCAGAGTGAATTTCTTTCCGAAGAGGTATTCTTTTAAGCTGGATTGCATCTTCCTAACTTCTATTCAAGATGCATAATCAGGGGTAGTAAGCAACATTAAATTTTACTGCTGATGACTGCATTCTATTAGTGCCGTTACAAAGTATAATTCTCTTAGAACTTGAAAGCAAGTGCTAGCTACTTCAGTCAAGAGTCAGGTATCTTGTCTGTTTATCTTTGATATCAAAGACCCAGAGAATTTGGAGAAACATCACACAGCTTTTAAAATTATTCAGACAAGCCATAGTATCACATGACTGCTCCCCCAAACGGTAAGACATTACTCACTGGATCTTAAGACATTTTAAGTACTTAATCATCATAATACCTTAATGAGATAGTCAGGAATGAAACTTAAATCACTTTAAATTGGGACGAGGAGAGGTGAAATGACTGCCCAAGTTTGCTCACACAGTGGTTGGACTAGGATCAACTCCAGAAATAGTTGCCTTTTTATTTTTATATGTTAAAGGATACGTCCACTTAGCCTTTTAATTCAGAAGAGCTCCTTAAAGGCATTCATAAGTGTGACAGTCCTACCTTTTCAGAGCACTTTCAGATTTGTTTCTTGTTAAGAAGCCCATGAGGGAAAAAGGTAGGGTCCCATTTGGAAGATGAGGAATATGACATATGATTTGTGTTTACAAAAGTGAAATCTTCTGGACTCTCCGCCCATGTGATTGCATTACATCATGCTTCCTGAGTGGCTTGACTTATGCACAGACATGAGAGTGTTAGTTCCATGGGGACGAGCTGACTGCACACTGGGAACATTCCACCACATAGGGAGAGGTAGGAGCCATCGGACTTGCCCATCTAGTAACTTGCCCAGCTCTAGGCTTTTCTCCTAGAGTCTGTCCTCCCATAGGATTGTCTTTCTCTCTAGATCTTCCTTAACCATCTCCTGCAGCTACTACTGCTGCCTTTAAGAGAGATGACCCAGAGCTGGTTTCCCTTCATCCACCTTCCTTCAGCACCACATTTTCAAATGTCTACTCACCTGAGGCCTGGTGGTACTATCAGCAGATCCATATCAACATAATTAAAACTGAGTTTCTTCTATTTTACCCCCTTTCCTAAGTAGTTACTCCTCATAACTATCCATATTGACCTTTTGTATCAGTCAGTAGAGCTTCCGATGGCTGGGTTCTATGATGTGTCTCCTGGTGGTTCCATAATTTGATAAAATGGTATTTGCTTCCAAGAGATTTAATAGGGAAGAAAGATGTGAATCCTATTTGTGTTTCAGAAGTTTCAGTATGTTTGAAGGCTTGAGAATGGGTTAGGCCTGATCGGATAGGAGACCCAGTCTGGTAGGAGGTAGAAGGTGACTGAAACCAGGTGATGTTGTCTGAATTTTTCTCCTCAGAGTGCACAGTTGAGTAAAGGGGAGTGGATACACACACAGGACTTCCCTGATATTCCGCCTGCAAAGCAGGAGACCTCAGTTCGATTCCTGAGTTAGGAAGATCCCCTGGAGAAGGGATACACTACCTACTCCAGTATTCTTGGACTTCCCTGGTGACTCAGAAGGTAAAGAATATGCCTGTAATGCAGAAGACTTGGGTTCAATCCCTGGGTTAGGAAGATCCCCTGGAGTAGAGCATAGCAACCCATTCCAGTATTCCTGCCTAGAGAATCCCCATGGACAGAGGAGCCTGGCAGGCTGCAGTCCATGGGGTCACAGAGAGTCAGACATGACTGAGCAACTCAGCACAGCACACAACACACACCAAAGTCTAGGTAAGGGTAAAGTAATCAGGACACGTTTAGAAAGCTGAGATCTCAATCTTTCCTAGTTGGTATCATTCTTTCTGTCAGACGAATGCAAGGCAGCATTTCCTGTGAGTTGTTACTGTACCATCTTTTCTATCTTCATCCCCTGCCCCAGAGCTCACTCATCCCTTCCGTCCATCTGTCCTTCCTTCCTTCCCTCCAGGAAATGAGAGGAGAAAAAGAAGACAGATAGAAAAAGGTTATGTACCCACATTGTCCAGAGAGTTCTCTGCCCTTTCGTGTCAGTGCAGCACAATATAGTGTTTGCTGGGGCCTCTAGAATTTATCCTCTTAAACCTAAGAGAATCACTGATATAATTTGAACATCCCCTCTTTCAGAGTTTCTTGTTCTTGGAAGATGAATGCAAGATTTACTGTTCATAGGCTAAATTTTGGGCTCCCCTGGTGGCTCAGACAGTAAAGAATCTGCCACAAGAGACCCAAGTTCAATTCCTGGGTCAGAAAGATCCCCTGGAGAATGGAATGGTTACCCACTCTAGTTTTCTTGCCTGGAGAATTCCATGAACAGAGGAGCCTGGTGGGCTGCAGTCCCTAGGGTTGCGAAGAGTCAGACACAACTGAGCTACTTTCACTGTCATAGGCTAAATTTTGTTCACGCATATTACCTAATCCAGTCCAGTCACTTCATGGCAAATAGAGGGGGAAACAATGGAAACAGTGAGAGACTTTACTTTCTTGAACTCCAAAATCACTGCAGATGGTGACTGCAGCCATGAAATTAAAAGATGCTTGCTCCTTGGAAGAAAAGCTGTGACCAACCTAGACAGCATATTAAAGAGCAAAGACATTACTTTGCCAAGAAAGGCCCATCTACTCAAAGCTGTGGTTTTTGCAGTGGTCAGGTATGGATGTGAGAGCTGGACTGTGAAGAAAGCTGAGCACCAAAGTATTGATGCTTTTGAACTGTGGTATTGGGAAAGACTCTTTAGAGTCTTGGACTGCAAGGAGATCCAACCAGTCCATCCTAAATGAAATCAGTCCTGAATATTCATTGGAAGGACTGATGCTGAAGCTGAAACTTCAGTACTTTGGCCACCTGATGTGAAGAACTGACTCACTGGAAATGATCCTGATGCTGGGAAAGATTGAGTGGGAGGAGAAAGGGATGACNTTTGTCATTTCTGTATCTAATATTAAACTCACTAATTTAATGCATATCTTCACTCTGTAGGCAAATACATAACATCAGCCACGTATAGGACACTGTTACATTTGCCTTCTAGTCCTTTGTATGCCAGGATTTAAAACTGTTCCTGAAAATGTCCAACATAAATGTAATGCTATTGCCAAAAGCATTTTTCAAATGCAGTGGATAATTTTCTGGTACTTTAAGAGGGAAAAAGAAACACATATTAATATGGCTAAAGCTGCCATTCTTAACTTATTCTCACCCCCAGTACACTATAATGAAGCCACCTCCCTGCACCAGTGGTCTTAGGAAATGGTTTCACATTTGTGTTGGCCATCTTCTTGATAGTCAGCAGAGGAGTCCAATCCAGGGGAAAATGGCTTCCAGGTAGGGCTAGTCTGGGGTTGAAAAGACTCCCAGTTGAGTGGAATCTACTCACACCCAGCACATGGAAGTACAGTCCAGTCGTTCTCTGTCCTGAGTCAAGAGTCCTTACACCAGCATAAAAGAAAAGGACAGTATTGTGAAGCACTCCACTGGCTCAGAGGAGCTGGACAGATTCTCTCAAGTCAGCTCCTCACACTCTGGCTTCCTGATCTTGGGCAAGATACTTGTTAATTTTCTCTTCTGTAAAATTAAAAAGTGGCATTAGATGACCTCTAAATTGCCTCCCAACCCCTGCATTCCTGATACTAATGAATTCACTCAGTATTGATTCATCCTAGCAGTTGGGATATAAAGTACAGTAATCTTGTGACAAAGAGGTACACATGACTTAGAAATATAAGCAGACCGCTGAAGGGCCAGGTGATTCTTGTTGGGAGTGGGGAGAAGGAAGGAAAAGGGTAGGACAGGAAATATCTTACAGGCTAATTTCAGTTGGACCTTGAAGGATGGAAATGTGTCAGAAGCACAGGGTTCAGAAGCAGGTGAGATTTTACTGAACCTGGTGTTTATGGTAAGAAGATCTTTGCAGTTGGAGTTCAGAGGTCCTGGCAGGAGATGATGTAGGAAGGGTGGATTGGGTCTATATTGTGCATCTGTGCTGTCACTTCGGTTGTGTCCGACACTGTGCGGCCCTATGGACTGCAGCCTGCCAGGTGCTCCTCTGCCCATGGGATTCTCCAGGCAAGGATACGAGAGTGGGTTGCCATTACCTCCTCCAGGGGATCTTCCCAACCCAGGGATCGAACGAACCTGTGTCACTTATGTCTCTTGCATTGGCAGGCAGGTTCTTAACCACTAGCACCTGAAGGGATTTCAGATGCCAGATGGGGGAATTTTTTGCTCTCTACACAATAGGAAGCCCCTGAAGGTTTGCCAGGAAGGGGAATGAAATATTCTGAGTCTCAGTTTTTGGAAACCTGATGAAAATCTGTAAAGAGTGGATTACAGTGAGCAAGGAAATCCGATTTGTTTTCTTAATGGCTGTCTTCATCTGTTACTTTACACCCAGGTACCTTTGGGCATTTATATTGATCCCTCCAGCACTGTCTCCTTTTCTGTAACCATCATTGACTTCACAAACTCAAGAAAATACTGTTTGTGCTCCTCTTCTCTGAGGTGACACCAAGAACTTATCTCCCCTAAGTGCGGCTCCCCGATCCCCAACCAAGCAGAGTGGCTATACCATTAGCAATGTGTTTGTTTTAAGGCAAGAAAATCCAGTGTTAAAAGAAAAAGCAAATTAATGATTTAGAAATGTACTTCCCAAAAAGGAAAAAAAATGAAAGAAATCTAGTTTACTCAATATCCATAGGTAGCTTAGTTTTTTTTTGTTTTTTGTTTTTAAGGTCAGGAAAAATTAAATCCCTTAGTGGTTGTCACAGTGATGTCAGTCTTAACTGCTATTAACTGATGTAACCCTTAACTGGCTTAACACACTAAAAGCAAAGAACATTGTATGGCGTTTTCATATTTGATTGCAACACTTGCTTGACTGAAGCTGCATTGACTGAACACAGGACAGACACTAAGATCAATTTTAAGGGATCACAGGGAGCCCCTAGGGGTTTATTTGGGATCCCTGAGGCCTGTGGGTCAGGCCATCAACTCTGGCTTTCATGTTTTTCCTTTTTCTCTGCTGCAACCTTTTTTCCACCCTTTTTAGTGAATGCACCAGAAGGTTCTGTCTGTGCACGTGTGTATGCTTCCACCAAATAGCTTTATCATCAGTGCTGTGGGCCCTCCTTTACATGCTCGTGGCTTTTATAAGGCAGATTTGATGCAAGCTTTCTACACACCCAGCTTTCTACACACCTATCCTTCAGATGGCTCTGTCACTTACACTTGTCAGTTGTCAGCCAACCTGGTGTCATTTAAATGGAGGCATTTTGAATGGTTCTCATTTCACAATGTTTTAAGACACTCATTAAATGACAGTCATCTTAGGAAACCAGCTGTTTCTTCCCGTTCTCATGCAAACATTTGTTCACCTGATAATCTTGAGAACTGCAGATTTCTGGTTAAAAACAAATTCTTCTAAATTACTTGTAGTTGGATCAATATGGCTTACATTTTTAAATTTAAAGATACTCAGACTGTCCTGTTTTCCGTGTAAATTAGAGCAGATACAGTCACCCTGAGGCAGTAAGGGGGACTAAACTAATTTCACTGATGTAATCATTGTTAAACAATTTCCAATGCAACTTTGGAAGCAGTATTTGTGAGCCTGTTTAATGATGTTTAAAAATGCATCAATGAAATTGGCTTAGCCTGTGGCCTTTATTACAGTCTCTCTTCTCAATTACACAGATTCCATGTTTTATGTCTGGACTGATTATAAGTAACCCCCCCACCAAAAAAAATTATCCTAGCTGAAGAGTGTAGCTTATCCCTAACCCATGGAATTTGATTTGGAATTGAAAAATCTTGGAAGATAGTTCAAGAGTACCACATCAGCTGTTAGAATGATAGGAAATGCATTCAGGAGGTTGGGCAGGCATTTCTGTTTTCACCTTGTTTTTCTTTTACTTCCGCTGCTCTTTACCTTCCACTTACCCCCAGTGCCATCATGAATTCACTATAAATTCCAAGCCATCTGCCTTGAAATATAGCAGAAAACATTAAATATGTTTTTACTAATGATCTGCTAAAATTGCAATTCAAGCTCTGTGCTGAAGCTGCTTTTTTTTTTCCTCCAGTTTCAGAAGCAGTATTTAAGTGATGACATGCAGTAATTTGTTCATTCTTCTGTCAGTATAATTTACAAGGCAGTGGCAGATAAACATAGCAATACAAGATTCATTTACGGTGACACAATGGCAGATACACAGAGCAGAACCCTGCCTATGAGATAAAGTGGACTGAGTGACTTATGCAGTAATTAGGGGATAATTGTCATTAACCTCACAAACAGTAGTTTACCCATATTGTTTAAAAGGCTCCAGGATGCGTAATGACAAGGTAATCTGTCAAAGCGCTAGGGGGAAATATTAATAAGATTTGTGCAAGCCTGGATAGAAAATATGCAGAAAGCGGCCACATTAAGCTAATTGGTGGATGAATATACACTTGTAAAAGTGCTTCTAATGGCACGTTTGCTGCTCTCCAAATGACTACCGTTAATGTGGAGAAGTGGGCTGCTTCGAAAGTCAGGACTGCTGGGACAAGAGGGTATTAAGGCATGCAGACGCAGTTATTACCTTGTGCTCCGTAATGCATGCTTCCCCCTCCTCTATTTTGGAAATCTGAGTTTGGCGTTATAGTACCATATGTTGATTATTTACTCTGATGATTACATTTTTTGATCTTCTATTTCTTCAGTCAGCCGCCAACCCCCAATCACCTCTGTTTTGTGGCCAGATAAAATGTCTAATAGCTACACTGATAGCTTAGAAATACATAGAAATGCAAACGGATAACGCATATGTAGATTGATAATTACACACACACGTGTGGGGGTGCCTTTTATAGGAACACATTTAATCTGAGCAATCAAAGGAAAGTAGATCCATCAACAGCCTCGTGTATGTGTTACAAGTAATAATGTGTTGTTCCCTGATGAATGCTAAAGCAGGAAATTAATCTTTGTGTTCTACTGCCATTCTTATACCCAGAGAAGAACAAAGTTAAATCTCGCAATACATCTCTCTGTTCAATCACACACTCCGTCCTCCTCGTGTTACATGGAATACTGCTCAGTAAATGTTCAGTTCTTTGCTCCCCCTGCTCCCCCACATCCTAATGAATATGTTAAAGTTCCTTAGGGTTGTTGAATCAGCTTCAGTTGTGGAGCGATTCAAAGTATAATATGTGAGCTACAATCAGCCTTTCAAGCTTTGGAAGCTGGAATATTGAGTACTGAGGATCTTGGTTGTACAGACAAACTTCATACAAAGATTGAAGGTTGTGACCTTGAATTCATTCCAAGGTTTTGACCCTTACCTAATGTGGAAAATCATCCTCATCGTGAAAAAAAAAAGTGGGTTTTTTTGCACCCATTTTTGCTGTTTATCAGACATTATAGGAAAGCCCACCAGGAAATGCCAGGGTCTCTCTGGTATTTGTGTTTAGATACATAAAACCTCAGCACAGACCCCTGGGTAGACGGAAGCTTTCTACCAGCTTGGTGGCAGAACATTGGTAATGGAAAGAAAAGGTAAACTAGAAGATGTAAAGCTCAAAGCAAAAATGCTAGCTGGTGAGTGGTGTTTATTGCCAGGCAAGCAGATTTATCGCTGTCCAAGGACTCAGGTTTTATCTTTATGTCTGAGGGGAGAAGAAAACAAGACCACTTGCAGGGCCCATCCTTCTCCTTCCTCCTGTTTCTAGTGTTTTCTCTGAAGATTTCAAACTGTTCCTTTGCTGTCCTGAACCATAAAAAATGACTTACCCCCTAGCATCTCATGGTGATCATCTCCAAAAGAGTAATTTGTGTCAATTTAAAAGGTTTAATTGAGGCAAGAGTCTTATATACAGATACTGCTGTTTCTCAGAACTCCAGAGATCACAGGAGAACTAAAGATATTTATTTATATAGCTTGATGGAGATATAATATATTTATTTTGGAATGGCTGAGCCTCATGTTTTACAGGATTTCCACAAACTCTATTGATAAAATGATACGGGGGCTTCGAAAGAACTTCCTGAGCAGTTTCCCTATACAAGCGAAGTTTTCACTTGAACAGATCATTAAATTGACCAGGAGTAAAAGGTAATCCACAGGAATTACTACCTCTAATCACATTACTGATAAAGCATCAAGAGAAACATGCAGATTACGGAACCATACAGTAACTCATGCTGGCATATTTTCAGTCATAAACACATGTGTTCTGAAAGTAAGTTGTACATACACAAGTTGGTTGAGAGGAAAAATTTTAGCCTAAGATTGGAAACATTTTAATTGAAATGTCTTGTGTGTCCAGATTCTAGGTATAAATAGTCAAATACGGGAATTTGACTTTTTTTAGTAAGGCTTGGAAAGTTAGTGGGTCTTCCCTGGTGGCTTGGTGAAGAATCTGCCTGCCAGTGCAGGGGACCCAGGTTTGATCCCTGGGTCGGAAAGATTCCCTGAAGAAGGAAACAGCAACCCACTCCAGTATTCTTGTCAGGGAAATCCCTTGGAGAGTAGAGACTGGTGGGCTGCGGTCCTTAGGGCTGCAAAAGAGTTGGACACAATAGCCCCTAAACACCACCGACAAGAAAGTTTAGTAGGACTCTTACCTACATGTAAGGAAATGAAACTAGGTACTGGTTACTTCATAGTCACACAGCTGGTCATTGGTAAAACGAAGACTGGAATTCAGGTGTCATTGGCTTATGTTCTTTATTTTCCTCTGAGGCTGAATATGAGGAAGTTATATTAAGCATAACCAAAATTTGAAATTTGAAGATCCAAATTCTCTTTTAGCCTCTAAGTTCAGAGTTAGATACTCTGTGCTTAAAGATGCACGGGTAATTTTATATTAAAGGTTGATCTTCTAGGAATAAAGATCTGCTGGATTTGAGATTTCCTATTTTGAAACTTAAATGATTCTTAAGATACCATTGTTAATTATTAAAATGTATTGTGTCTTTAAAAGTTTCTCACATTTGATTTACAGTGCAGTTAGGTAATGTGAAAAATAACTTTGGACTCTTTGAAGTGCAGTTCTAGATATTGTGGAAAGTAATTTACACCTCTGAAAATTCTGTAGGTGGCAAAGCAAGGCACTTGCTTTATTTATTTGCAAACAAATACCCACAGAAGAAATGCATGGACCTGGTTTAAAGCCAGACAAGCTAAAATTCCTGGGTACAGGGAAGAAATCCTGACAGGCCTTTAACAGAGCTTAGCTGGAGTTTCTGTGATTAAATATGTTGTAACCCTGGAGTGATCTATCATAATCACAGATTTTAAAATAAAATTGCTGTACAGACAGTTATTGAGGAGAAAAGCAATCGTCCTCTATGAATTATATGTTCTCATCTGGTCCATAATCAAGAATATTCTATAACAAAGTAAATTTTTATATGAAAAGTCAAACAATATACTTTAAAAAAATCAGAAGAGCCATTTAAAACTAATGCCTTGGCATTTTGATTCCTCTTGGTTTGAGAAGTGGTCATTTTGGGATGGTGTATTTGTTCAGTTTCTCAATCATTTGTTTCTTCTTCTAAAAGATACCTTCTTCACTGAAAAGTAGTTTCAAATATGGATCAGAAACAGAAATGGTAGGGATTTATCTCTTGAAAAATCTGCCAGAGTCATACCTGAAAAGCACATAAAATCACCACGTTGTCTTTTCCTTCTGCTCCCAACTGCAGTCAAGGGCCATTTCCTTCAAACTAACAGTTTCATCCAAGGAGATAAGTTCCTTAATTCTGTTCTTTCTTTCTTTCTTTTTTTTTTTTTTGCAAGTAATTTGATATGCCTTTCCTTAGTATACTACCGATTCTTCATGATTGAGCATTTTTCATCTTATAATAAGACTGATTATAATGAGAGTTGTGCAGTGACCTGAGGATAGTAGTCTCTCTACAGGTACACGTTTGTGTACATGCACATGTACGTGATAAGTAACTCTTAAAGTCAGTCCCTAATGTGCAAATGGTATTTATAGAGAGCCGACCTGTGTTAGCAAGGACTAATAAGAGTCTCACCTTGACAGAGAATTCTTGAAGGCAAAGTTTTTTGAGAGCTCTGTCATTCTAACCAGTGGCGGATATTCCTGTAGAGTTCATTTCTCCTTTGGGGGAAAAAAGGGGAATTGGAAAGATACTTCAGACAGGTCCTTTATAATCCACGCACACTGAGTTTAGCACCAGCTTCTGTAATCACAGCCAGCCAATATATACATAGCTCTGATGTCTGTGCACACATTTCGTGACATCTATGTGCTTGGGTTGATGAGGAAAGCATATTTGTTTCCCAGAAGGGATAAATGTGCATGAATGTTAACAAAGTCCAGTCTTGATTTTTCTTTGCAAGTTTTCATTTCTTTTTGTACCACACCTTGTTGATTCTTTCTCATGGAACCCTTCTATCCTGGGGAGGGTCAGAAGAAGCAAGAATGGACTGGTCAACATTGTATTTAAAAGGTAAAATGATGCCCTTGAGAAATTCTGCAAAACACAAATTTCCAAATGATGGAAATCGGGTAGTTTTTATTACCCAAAATGAATTTAATTTTTTTTCTTATCAAGTCTAATTTGAACCATTTGGTGCAATCATGATATAAATAAGCATGCCTCACTCTGCCTACAGATATTACAATTGTTTCAAGTGGCCTGGAAATATTAGCCTGAAACACTGGAAAAGCACACTCACTTGAAAGAACTCGGTGAATAAAGAAGAGTATAATTCTGTTTACTTATACAAGCAGACTGTTCCAGTGTAAACTGTATATGGTAGTGGTTCATCTTTCTCGGTCGGTGCCCTCCCAGAAATACGTGTTTAAATGTAAATTTGCTAAAACAAATAAGCATGCCAAGTTGTTTCCCCACATAATTTCAAGTGTTTCTCAAAAATTATCACAATATTGCTTACAAAATTTCCCCAAGTGCTTCCCAGAATCTGTTATTTTCAATAAGAATTTGTTGTTGTTGTTTGACCATTTTTCTTCATCTGCCCCCTCCTGCACACCCCACCCCCTCCACCCCCACTTCTTGCTTGCTTACACACACACACACACACACACATGTGCAGGCACACAGACACAAAAATTTTAACCCATGCCAAGTCATGTAAATTAGATAAATAAATAATTAGCCGTTTCTCTCCCCCCACCACAACAAAAAGAGAGGGAATGGCTCTGATATATGTGGAGAGTACCCAGACCAGTTAAACTTTTTGGCTGAAGAGAAGTTTAAAAGTAACTTGACTTTTACAGGAACAATTGAAAATCGGAATACCTGCTTGTCACTTATGGACCTACATGAGTTCTAAAACAGGTAGCTTGTAGGTGAAAAGGAGAGAAGAGGACTTCCATAACTTCTGTAAGATTTTTTTTGGTAAAGCTATA
>SJYW01026287.1:129974-140151 GCA_006410735.1 Raphicerus campestris
CAAGGGACTCTCAAGAGTCCTCTCCAACACCACAGTTAAAAAGCATCAATTGTTCGGAGCTCAGCTTTCTATGAAGTCCAACTCTCACGTCCATACATGACCACTGGAAAAACCACAGCCTTGACTAGATGGACCTTTGTTGACAAAGTAACGCCTCTGGTTTTCAATATGCTGTCTAGGTTGGTGATAACATTCCTTCCAAGGAGTAAGTGTCTTTAATTTCATGGCTGCAAGCACCAACTGCAGTGATTTTGGAGCCCAAGAAAATAAAGTCTCTCACTGTTTCCCCATCTATTTGCTAGAAGTGATGGGACCAGATGCCATGATCTTAGTTTTCTGAGTGTTGAATTTTAAACCAACTTTTAAAAAATAATATAAATTTATTTATTTTAATTGGAGGTTAATTACTTTACAATATTGTATTGGTTTTGCCATACATCAACATGAATCCACCACAGGTGTACACATGTTCCCCATTCTGAACCCCCCTCCCTCCTCCCTCCCTGTACCATTCCTCTGGGTCGTCTCAGTGCACCAGCCCCAAGCATCCAGTATCATGCATCGAACCTGGACTGGTGATTCATTTGATATACGATATTATAAATGTTTCAATGCCTTTCTCCCAAATCATCCCACCCTCTCCCTCTCCCACAGAGTCCAAAAGACTATTATATACATCTGCGTCTCTTTTGGTGTCTCGCACACAGGGTTATCGTTACCATCTTTCTAAATTCCATAAATATGCGTTAGTATACGGAATTGGTGTTTTTCTTTCTGGCTTACTTCACTCTATATAATCGGCTCCAGTTTCATCCAGCTCATTAGAACTGATTCAAATGTATTCTTTTTAATGGCTGAGTAATACTCCATTGTGTATATGTACCACAGCTTTCTTATCCATTCATCTGCTGGTGGACATCTAGGTTGTTTCCATGTCCTGGCTATTATAAACAGTGCTGCAATGAACACTGGGGTACATATGTCTCTTTCAATTCTGTAAACCAACTTTTTCACTCTCCTCTCTCACTTTCATCAAGAGGCTCTTTAGTTCTTCAGTTTTTCTGCCACAAGAGTGGTGTCATCTGCGTATCTGAGGTTAATGATATTTCTCCAGGCAATCTTGATTCCAGCTTGTACATCATCCAGCCCAGCGTTTCTCATGATGCACTCCGCATATAAGTTAAATAAGCAGGGTGACAATATACAGGCTTGATGTACTCCTTGCCCAATTTGGAACCAGTCTGTTGTTCTATGTCCAGTTCTAACTGTTGCTTCCTGACCTGCATACAGATTTCTCAAGAGGCAGGTCAGGTAGTATTAGACATCAACACACATATAAAAGGATAGAATGCCAGAAGTAAGCTTTATAAGGAATGGCTTATAACTATTAGAGCTTCTTTTTTAAGTAATTTAAATAAATGACAAGTATCACCTTAATATCAAATTAGGTGTTGTGATTCAGACCATACAGTTGTGATCCAGAGAGAATTTCACATCACAGGGCTGAGTAGAACTGTCTATGAGAGAGAATTCTCTCTTGCAAAAATAGTACAGTTCCCTTTATCCTCTTTGCCCTAATGTAACATCTTACATATGCATAGTACAGTTGTTAAAACCAAGAAATTAGGATTGATACCATGCTGTTCACTAATTGAGAGACTTTCCTGAAATTTTACCAGTATTCCCACAAATGTTCTTTTTCTGGTCTAGGATCCCTATATTCTTACATTCATTTGTGCTGTCTTAGTCTCCTCTAGTCTCTAACCAATCTTTGGTCTTTCTCTGACTTAAAAATCTTTTCCAACATTTATACTTTGAAGAATACTTGCGGCTGTTGTGCAGAACACCTTTTAATTTTGGTTTATCTGATGTTTTCTCATAATTAGATGGAGGTATGCATTTTTTTTGGCAAGCATGCCACAGAAACCACAGTGGACCCTTCTCAGTATATAGATCACGAGGTCTGTGATCCTTCATTTAGGCAAGTTGGTTAAGGTGGTGTCTGCTAGGTTTCTCCCTTACAATGTTATAGTTTTCCTCTTTGTAATTAATAAGGTTCTTGTCTTGTATTTAAGATGATTTTGTGCTTCTATAAATTGACTGTCAAGGGTTGAAACAAGTACTGTTCACAGACAGTTGCCAAGTGTCCTGTCCTGGTGGGAAGGAGCTGTGCCCTAAAAGATGATGGAGTCATTAAGTGTTTGAATAGGTTTCTCTCAATCCATACTGAAATGGATTGCCTGACATTACATTGCAGGATTTTTAAGTCTTACCTCCAGGCATATCTCATAGTTACTAGCAAAAATGAAAGTGTGAAATGCTTTTTAATGTATATTTAACAACACATAGTCTGGTGATTACTGATGTGTATTCTCTGTGGATGCTCTCTACTATCAGAGCAGGATGTTAAGAGACAATATTTTTACACATTCTTATCTAAATCCATCACGTGTTTACTTTCTGAATATCTATAAATGTCATTTATAACAAGATCATAAAAAGTCAAATACTCTTAACTCAAACTTTGAATCATAGAATTACAATCAATTTTCAGAAAAAGTACAACTACTGTGTTTCCTTACTCTACCTTATGAAATTGCCTACTGTAACGTGACACTAAAATTCAGCCACTCGAAAGGGGAGAAATACAGCATAGCAATGTGAGTATGGGGATGATGCTACTTCATTCATCTTCGTGATTTAGAAATTCAGATAATAGCTATTATGTAAAAGAAGTTTCATCATTGAATCCAGTGTCATGTCTGATTGTGTTAAAGAAAATTTGAAAAGAAAAAAAAATAAAATTTGAACAATGTACCTCATTCCTTCCTGTGGTGTCACTATTTGATAAAGCTTAGGTACCATGTTACGTTTTGCTTTTGCATACACTGGGTTGCACAGCAAGAGTTCACGTCTTGTACTAATATATGCTAAATACGTGCATAGTCTATAGACCATTGTTGTTAAAAGTAGCAGTAGAATGTAGGCATTTTAGATCACAGAGCCCCAGTGGTCTACGTTTTGTTTGCTTTGACATTATTAAACTCAACCTGTTTCTCTAACTGTGACTTTAATGACTGCATTTGCATGGCAGAAAAGTTTGCTTTGTGGATCAACTTGTATTAACAGAGCTTGCGTGTTGTTTTCGGCTCTTGCTCGCGGTGTTCCTTGAGCAGACAGAGCACCTTCAGCTGCACTGAATAATTATCCACAATCAATAAGTTTCTGTGTTTGTCTTTGTTGTTTCTTTGATGTGGCCTCCAGGATGCTGCCGGCAAGGTGCTGGACCGCTGGGCCATCATGTCTCGAGAAGAGGAAATCATCACCCTTCAGCAGTTTCTGCGGTTCGGAGAAACCAAATCCATCGTGGAGCTGATGGCGATTCAGGAGAAAGAAGGGCAGGCCGTAGCTGTACCATCTTCAAAGACAGACTCAGACATCAGAACTTTCATTGAGAGCAATAATCGCACCAGGAGTCCCAGCCTCCTCGCCCATCTAGAGAACAGCAACCCTTCCAGCATTCACCACTTCGAAAACATCCCCAACAGCCTTGCCTTCCTACTGCCATTCCAGTATATAAACCCGGTCTCAGCTCCGCTGCTAGGATTGCCTCCAAATGGGCTGCTGTTAGAGCAACCAGGATTGAGGCTGCGGGAGCCCAGCCTTTCAACCCAGAATGAATATAATGAGAGCAGTGAGTCTGAAGTCTCTCCCACGCCCTACAAGAATGATCAAACGCCCAATAGAAATGCCCTGACCAGCATCACTAACGTGGAGCCCAAAACCGAGCCAGCCTGCGTGTCCCCCATTCAGAATTCCGCCCCAGTCAGTGATCTGTCCAAAACTGAACATCCGAAGAGCTNGTGCTTGTTCTGATTAAGCATGCAGAATCATACGCCATCTTACTCAGTAATGCACGCCATTTTTCTCTGTGCTGTGTGTATGTGTGTCTCCATGCATCTAGGTGTGAGTAAGTTAACTGTGTACACAGTTCCCTGCTTTCCCGTGAACCTTCACTTAGAAGCTGCAGCTTCTGTTATATATATTTCTGCTTTGCCTTGTGGCTTTATAATTAAATCAATATATTATCTTCATACACACGTATTTATCCAATATAGAAACAGAAATTTACGGATGGAAAGAACCATAGGTCCAGGACATCGAGACAGCCTGCATCTGCGTAGGTATAACCAGAAATGTTATCATTCTTACATGAGTATTTAGTGTGTCCATGAATTCTTTAAGAGTCGTAGAAATATCAGAAGAAAATGGGACCAAAGTAATTGTTGATACGGGGAAATGTTACGATGATTGTGGGTTACTTCAACTTCACAGTGTCTTTGAGCACATCTCTAAAATATAGTCTGTCATGGGAATTATGCCTAGAAGGGGAGGCATGCATATACTTTGAGGATCAGTTAGAATATATTATGTCCAGCCTTCAGATGACATCACACCTTAGGTATGTAGCTGTGGCTCTGAAACAGTTGGGCTTAAACAGAAGCAGCTGGTCCTAAACCTACAGTGTTCTTTTTCAATCTTAAAGAAAATGTCATATAAAAGGAATGTGTTAAGGTGGTCAGTGGTGGAGTAGCAGTTGTTCTCCCCTTGTGGAGATAAGCTTATGAGCAGAGTATTATACACCAGCCTAACTAGAGTCACACAGTTAGTTCATCCCATTATAACAAATGCAGTTTTTGGTTTTACATTGTCTTTTAATTATCTAGAGAAAATTTTTTACGTGGTAAAAGTCAATATATATAGAAGAAACAATATTAACTAGGAAGTTTCCAAATAGCTACCCACCAAATTCTAGTGTTTCCCTGCTGGGTAGAGTTGTTTGATAAGGTAACATACAATAGAAGTACACGTGAGAAGTAGTGACCTGCCTCTAGAATGTTCTGTTTTTTCCATATTTAAAAGTTCAGTCGTCTTAAAAATAAAAAAAGAAAATACTTTTTCCTTTTATACTAAAATACATGGGACCCAATGCATGAAAAGCAAAATCTCTGAGAAAAAATTCATTGGTTTTCTTCATACAATTCAAAACTTGCTTTGAAGAGAAATCTATGTTCTTAAAAAATTCCCTCCCCCCAACTCCATTTACCTTGTTGTGTAAAAATGTTTTATGGTCACAGAGTTCTCTTCAGTTCCAGGTTATCATTAACAGTCCCAGAATACAGCAGTTAAGATAGCTAGACTTTGAATAATAAAATATAATACTATATCCATCCCCCTCACATTTGTAAGTAATATTCATTCTTTTACATTTGAAATAGTGCACTTGTGATAATGAGGTTAATGCATTGGATTTTTTTTAACAAAAATAAAAGACTCATGAAAAACTGCATAAAATATTTATGGAAATGGAGTGTTTGAAGAGAAGCCAAAATTTAAGCTTATTTGCATGAATTCCTATCACAGTTTTAGTTGTTTTGCTGAAAATACTGCAAGTCATATCACTCAGATAAATGGCTCTGGGACCAAAGGCTACAGCACCCAAAGCTTGGTGCTTTCATTTACATCAAGCCACTGGAAAACACAAGCGCTGTTTTTATGCCTCAGTGTATAAGGATGTACTGTGCAGAGGGTGGTTTGTCTGGGGAAAAACATTTATTGATAGAAGCAGAATATTTCGATCTCTAATTTTATTCCAAGGATTGAGCGTTCCATGGGTGACCATCCATATACAAGTTGAGACCACTGCCCAGGATAACTAGGATATAGGATATTCCAGGTGGGAAGCATAATACAGATATTCTCCCATGTATGTTCAGTCTCACAAGAGATTGCAAACCCCAGAAGACAGGTGATTACATTTCATATGGGTGAAATAGCACGTCACGCCGAATTGTTTTAATTCTGGATTTTGTCACACACAATAAAAAGCAAATTGGAAAAAAAAAAAAGTACAAGAAAGTCTTCTGATTCTCACTTGAAACTTTGCTTTACAAGAGTCCTCCAATCTTTTGACCCCAGGGTTAACACTTAGCAGAAACTTTGATACTTCAACTTTTTTTTATAAGAAGAGTGTTCATTCTTGTTGAGTCTATGACTTGAGTTAATATGTGAGCACTGAATAAGCAAAAACAGGGATGCCATTAAATGCCATCCTCTTCTGCATCTCGGGAAACGCAACTGCTCTATAATTGTACCCCAGTTTCATTGTCATCAACTAATGTTGACCTGTAATTTGATCTCCGTATTCACAGCCTCTGCCTCACATCTCAAATCTACCCCGTAGACTTCTCTTCCCTTGTCTCTTCACTTTTCCTGTATCAGCCACAAGAACCCCAGGAATTTTATGTCCCTGCTTTTTTCCTCTTCAAGTCACTATGAAGCTAGGCTAAGTTTTCTTACCTTTCTCTGCACCAACACACCTCCCCAAGCAGAAATCCCCTTCTGTCTTTCACCCTGCTGTCCCTGTGTCCATTTCTCTCCTCTCCCCAGCGTCTCGATTCATCCATCCTGGACTCTGCAACATCTTCCTTGTGCAAACAGAGCATTAGAAGGCATTTTGAGTTGGGGTCGAAGTATGCAAGGGGTTTACCTGTGATAAAACTGACAGAATAAACCCTCTTCCTTCTATTTATGAAAGCAGCCTTCTTGTCTTTGGGCTTAGAACACCTTACCAGAGGAAGAAACAGGTCTTCCTCGGCTTCTTCCAAAAGGGTTAAATTTGAGGGAGTTGTGTATGTGGTCTCAGACAGGCAGTTAGTGGGATGGAAGTAGAAGGATGGTAAATGCTGTGTTTTACATTTGGCGACTAGTAAGCAGAGATGTCCAAGTCTCTGCTTAGCATCTTTCTAGGTCTTGTAAGATCAGATTGAAGGCTCTTTGAAAAACAATATTCTTTGTGTGAAGTCACCAAAAGGGACATGAGAGAGAGAGCTGGGCACAAGCAAGGTTTGTGAGGGCTGAGGATTCTGAGTCAAGTATCAGAAGTGTCCTTTCTCTACATTTGTGAATGAGTGGGAGTTTAATAAATTTGAAAACAAAGAGGACCATTCCACACTAATGACACAGAGCAAGCTAATATGCACAAACTCCAATTCATCTGGTCATTAGGTGGCTGTTAGGGTACTTTTTATTCTGAGTTTCAGAAGCACAATGTAAATTACTTTCCCTGTAAAAAACTACAGAACTATAGGGCGGTGGCTGATATTTAAGTGTTTAAGTGTATACAGGTAGTAGTGTGTAGTGTTACACCCAACAGTCACTAGACACCTGTACTTCTTTCTTGTTTGTCCCTTGATTTTTCTGCTAAGATGCTCTTCTGTCAGGGAACAGCAAAGCTGACTCTAGGTTTTGAAGTATACCTATGAAAATACTCCCTGGGAAGAAGAATTCTAACTGGCCTAGAACCTACAGTCTTCATAAAGGACATTTCCTTGAAGAGTGTCATAGAATTGGTTGGCCCTGGCTTTCTTTGGTCATTTCTTACCCTCTGGCTGGTATTTTGATCCCCAGGAGGGCTGAGCGGCCATAGGTCATCTGTATATTAGGGAAGCCCATTTATAAATTAATTTGGTTTTTTATTCCAAAAAATAAAAACCCCTGTGTCCTCTTCTACTGAATTCCTTATCATTTGCTAGTATGTTAAAAATCTATTTATATCTGTTTCAGTGATGGGCTGTTTTAAAACTCCCTCAACTATCATGAAGACTTTGTCTATAGAAACTAGGTGGTCTACATAGAAAGAAATACTTAATCTGTTTGTTTTTCATCTTAACATGAATTTTGCCATCTTTGTTCCTCTCTTCCCTCTGAGAATAGTGGCCACTCATTGCTACAGTTTGTCTTGAATTTTATCAGAAAGGTAAGCATTATGTTTGATCTTCAAGGTGTAGGAAAGGTGATTCAGCCCCATGAATAAATTTAGAAACAAAATAATATTTGCTTAGGGTGATTTATAAATAAATATGAGGCAACCATTGGTGCCAAGTGGAAACCTTCTCTTTGATTGCTACTTAAATCCGTCCAGATTTAAACATGTAAACGCCTTGATTTGTATGAAGTAAGACATCTGTATTTGGTTTATTAAAACCTGCTGATGTCTCCAGAACTAAATTTGTTCCTGTATAGGCCTCTGGGTAGCCGTAGCTAAAAAGCAGAGATGTATAGTTTTTGCTGGTTTGATTACCTGACTTCCAGCCCTGTACAGGTGTGCAGGAATAAATTAACATAAGCTACCTCTGACGAGCCACTGCATACATTAACAGCAGAGGTGAAGATGCGAAACCATGCTACCTGCCTCCTGTTTTCACCTTCCCAGCAGCGACATCCATTTTTTTCCATCATTCTTGTTTAGAAAAGTTCTCTGTAAGTTTCCAACGAGAGATTTTCAGTAAATGCATATGATTTCACCAGGCAATACCTCCAAGAAATAAGCCACTTAGCACCAATTTAAGATAACTATTAGTGTATTTGCCCTAATACAATTAGCTGTCAAACAGTGTGTTAATCTTTTCCAAGTACGAGAAGAGAACACTTTAAGGCATCAGCTTTTTCATTTCTTATGTCTTTTGCCATCCAAACTGCAGCTCTCCTTTACCAGAATTCTTGTAAAAGGTAAAGGCACGTTGGTCCTCTGACTTTTAAAGGAAGACATTTTTTTCCCTCTCTGTTACTCTTTTTAGTTTCACAATACAGCCAGGAGATCAATAGGTCTTTTGTACTTATCTCCATTACTTTCCATCAAAGGCAAACAAAATAAATTCCCCCTTCTGAGTAATTGCTAGTTGTGCCCTCCTCAAGTGAAACTTTGGTAGTAAGATAAACTTCAGTGTCATTCCTGTCTCTGGGGTTCTTTTTATATCCTGGGAGAAGAGCAGTGAGCAAAACAGCCTCCTTGTATCATGGGGAGAGACTCTGTCAAGCCTACCATGAGCCTCGGATCTTCCTAATGACCTCCTGCTGGCCCAGCTGGATATAAGACAAGCTCATTTAAGCCTCTGCTGACCTTTCACTCCTCCAGCCCAAGAAGTACACCAATCACTTCCACCAAACTGCCTACCAACTAGACAACAGAGCTTAATGGTAAGCAAAGGACTTCCTGTCCATGATACAAAGAAGTTCTTACAAATTTCTCTTGATAGGAGTACCATTAAATCTCTTGCGGCTACATAACTTCCACTGCATGAATGCAATGCTTCCATATACCCTGTATTCCTACCTTCCCTCAAAAGGAATGAGCTACTACTCTGTCCTTCGGGAACTTGAAAATCCAGGCAGAAATAGCATTTAGGTCAGCATGTACATACTGCATGCATAGGTGGTAATTTTCAAGATCGCACCACTTTGAAAGGGTCATCTTCATGATTTCTGTCTTCCTTGGGTTTCCCATCATCTATCTGATCCCCTGATAGACTTTTTTGGTCTCATTCTTTCTCATAATGATTCATTCTAAGTATTTGTTTTTGTAGATAGTCTTTTCTTTTTTAAAACAAATAAAGGCCATTTCTCACCTGGAAGCAGGTTATGAGACTTCACATACATATTAGTATTTGCTTGTATCCTGCAAAAGTGGGTTCTCCATAAGGTAAAAAGCTTCTACTAGCCCTTTCTTGCTGAGTGATTTGTTGTTGTTGTGCTAAGGAGACAGACTTTTCTTTCTCTGTTGAAATTTCATTGTGACGGTTGGGCTAGAAAGCATTTCTTTTTTCTCTTTTTAAAAAGCCTTCTCAGAAATAATTTAATGTTTTTGCCATAAGACTCCCACAAGCTTCAAATAAATGAATGTGGCAGAATATGAAAGGAGTTTACACTTGCCAAAAAATTACAATGTCATAAAAAAAGGATTTATTAACTTTGATTCTTGAGTGCCAAGATGTGTGTGTGTGCATGTATGAGAGAGAAGCAAGCTGAGAAAGAGGAAAAAAAGAATGCTTTTCAGGAAAGGACAATTTTTCTTCAGTTACTTAACAGAAAGCTACACTTTTAAAAAATACCTAGATTTTATGTCCTAATTCAAGAGGCTTGAATTAAAACAGGAGTTGTAAATTCCTGGTAGAAAGCTGTTATGCCTGAAGTGTTAGTGATCTTAACTCTAGTACTTCGTGGAGTTTATTACTTCTTTTATTAACTGTGGGGTGGGGGGAATGTTACCTACTTTTGGTTTAATTCTTTTCTTGCTTGCTCTAATTATTTTGACTTTACCTTAGGAAAAAAAAAAAAA
>SJYW01026287.1:144139-166428 GCA_006410735.1 Raphicerus campestris
AGTCAGAGGTTTCTTTAGCTTGGTTTGCTCTCGTTTCTCTTCGGTAGACGGGTAGAAATTTTCTATGGTGATACACCCAAGTGAATCCCACAAGATGCATGGTGGTCTCAGTATGTATATATAGGACTAAGAAGTTGGGGGAAGTGGTTAATGGTATTGGAAGCAATAAGCACCTCTTTCATACAGAATTCTGCTTCTATGGCTATGTTTTTGTGAATCAGGAGTAAAGAGAATTTCCGAAAAATCTGCATGTTTCTAAACATTGGAAGGTAGCATAGCTGTGTTGCTGGTTGCTTAACTGACATTTTCCTGTTGGTAGTTTTGACACCATTTAACCAAAGACATAAATTAGATTTTTGTGCATTCTTTTTGTTCATGTGTCTTAAATAGTTTCATTTTCAACACAGAATTCTAGATAAGGCTGTAGCTCAATTATAATATTGCCTACAAAATCCTGTCCCCTGGGAAATTCACACATCCCTAATGCTCTCTTTTTAAAAGATCACAAATTGTTTTAATGATCTAAAACCTTCTTGGATAGTTAGGAAGTATTTCCTTTGAAAAAGATCTCAGAAAGAAACTGATGTTCCATGTTGTACACATTAGAAAAGAAAGCTTATTTTTAAATAAGAGAAGAACTTTGAATGTCAAGAGAAAAATACATTCTTACTGCTTTGGAAATAGATATTTGAAACTCTTTGTATAAGATGATAAAACATGGGATGGAAAACTGGAGAGTTAGTTCATCCAGCAGAGAAGGCAATGGCATCGCACTCCAGTACTCTTGCCTGGAAAATCCCATGAGCGGAGGAGCCTGGCAGGCTGCAGTCCATGGGGTCGCGAAGAGTCGGACATAACTGAGCGACTTCACTTTCACTTTTTACTTCTATGCATTGGAGAAGGAAATGGCAATGCACTCCAGTGTTCTTGCCTGGAGAATCCCAGGGACAGGGGAGCCTGGTGGGCTGCCGTCTATGGGGTCGCACAGAATCAGAGACAACTGAAGTGACTTAGCAGGAGCAGCAGCAGCAGTTCATCCAGGGTAAATATAAATCTCAAAATTGTAGCTCAGATTTTATTCAAGTCCTTAAAAGATACCAGGATGAATGGCTTTGCTTTCTCTTACCCAACAGTAGTAGTAAGCTGAGCACCATATGAGCTGCTTGATTGAGAAATTTTCCAAATGCTGTGAAAACATAATCCTATTCACAGTGTAACACACGTCTCACATTACAGCGCAACAGGTTATCTGTTGAATAATCAGCACCCTCGAGAAGCCTCAATGTGTCAGATAGAGCTCAGAAGTAAAATGGATAGGGAACAGTGTTGGATATCAATTCTGCACTTAACCTGAGCATCCAGCATAGACATTTTCCATCCACCAATCTTCCTTCCCAAATGCCATCACCACATTAACATTTTTTAAGCATTCCACAGCAATGACAAATTGTTTTGTAGCCGTAGTGCCAGATTTAGTATGCGAGAGACACGTTCGCCTCTGCCAACAAACCAATAATTCTCACTAACATCTTCAGAGTTACAACATTTATAAAGTTGCAAAGTGGAGTAAACAAACCATCTGTTTGGCTTTTCCATATATGTCATGCTTTCTTATTAGCATATTACGATTCATTTAGTAAACAAATTTGGTGATTTCGTTCACGTCAATGTTAGGTTGGAAGCTTGAAGATGATTAACATTCCTGGGACAGGCACATTAATACATTGCTTCCTCGGCAAAGTTAAATGGCTTCTCAGGAGAATCACCCCTTGTTGACAAGATGAGACTGTCAATTTGGTTTGCCTGCCACATTAGGGGCCGTAAGGGGATGGCAGGCTCTGAGAGAGGGGAGTCATGTAGGCAGCATAATTCACTGTGAATTGAGAAAAGAGGTCTAATTCTGATAAATGGTCGACCCCAATACATCCTACCTGTTATTACAACAGACGTGCCGTATCTGTGCAGTAAATTAGCTAAACCCCTAAAGAGTTTGGTGGGAGCTTATCTTCAAGTGAATAATTTGAATGGAGAGAGAACTGTCTGCGTGACCAGTATGGATGATTTGTTTTATATTGAAAGGGATTGAAGGGACTGGATTTCATACTTTTAATTTGCAAGAATTTGCTTAGCTTTTGTTTCTTGCATTTATCATGTACTTCTGTACTTTTGGGGGGGTGCGAGGGGTTGAGCATTGTTCACTAAAATTTTACATTGAATTTCCTGAGCTGGGGATGGTTTTCAGATCTTTTGGAGAAAATCTTTAAATACTGCCTTAGAGAGCACGTGCTCATTTTGCAAAAATGTATATACTATCAAAAATACCGTGACTTCACAGGGCTATAAGTATACCACCATCAATAAGTGGGAATACAGATATTTTTGAGGCATTCAGGACAACAGGTAGTATCATGGCAATCTAGATAAAAGAATAAATAAGGCACAGAAGTTTTAACTTTTCGTTTCTGTGGATTTGGAGAGCAGATTTACGTTTCCGATCAGGAATATTGACTCAGTGTCCAACAACACACTCAAAACCCGGCATCCAGATTTTATATTTTATATTACAGGTTGAATATAAATTTATGTATGCCCATATACATACATAAAAACACACGTACACTATATATGTGGTGGTATCTGCTGTGTATACTGCACTGTGATCATTCTGGACAGTTCGAGGTGTGTGCATGTGTGTGTGAAGTGGCAAAGATAAGCAGAAAAAATAAAGGCAAAAGTTAGGCCAAAATGGAGCCTCAGTTCCATTTCACCTGGGGCACTGCAATTAATTATCAAGTATTTTGCTTCGGTTCAGTAAGTTTAGGATGGCTCAGAACTGATTAAGAATTAAGGTTAGATTGGGCTTATGTAACCTATAGCCCGATACAGTTTGATGGTCACATTTTGATTTTCTTAGTCATGAGATTCTTATTTTTTAAAAAAGTTCTTTGTATCTCAAAACCAAAGTTAAAATCTCAAAACATTTTTTCAGTGTGCTTAATTTTTTTTTCTTTTTATAGTTAAACATTGCATTAAGTTGAACTAGGTATTTTGAACAAGCTTGGAAAGGGAAATGTGAGGAAGGAAAAGCTCAAGACAGGACTGACTTTCTCTAAAGGGTGTTTGCATTTATTTGATCATTGGATTTGCTGTCTTCTGTGGTTGCATGGTAAAATTTTCTTTTTTTAACTGAGATATAATTGATTTGTTTTTGTTAAAGAAACCAAAAAAAAAGGGTGTTAGTCCACTTTAATCTAGTTAGAGTGCTCCCACCAAGCTTTTCAAAGAGTAAATCTGATTTCATGACCTCTTCTATGTCATATAAGCTTCATTACCTTTTGCTTTTAAAGGTGCTCTTAGTTTTCAAGAGGCTTTGGTAAACTCAGTACAGAAATAGTAGGAATGAGTGCAGAGGTCAGAAGAAACATTTGTGGTTCTAAGCATCACCCAAGTTACAGGACTGTGTCCTGCCCTAGTTATGTAGCATTACCTTGCACCACGGTGGGGTGTGAGAAGGTCAGGATTATCTTTTGCTATATTATCTGTGTCTTTTCTTAAATCTTTAGGTGAGTGTTTCCAATCTTGGGATCATTTTTTTTCACTTCTATAATTCGTTTTGGGGGAAAGTTTCTTTAAGACTCTGCCTATTACTGATTGAAGTCAAATAAACGTACTTTTAATTATGTCCATGTGCAAAGTATTGGGTTGATCAAAAGTTAGAGTGTTTCCGTCAGATGTAATGAGGAAATCCGAATGAACTTTTTGGTCAACTCAGTATTCTATTTGAGCAGCAGGAGACTTGAGGTTGAATAAGATATAGTTTGTGTTCTTAAAAGTGACCATCACGGAGCTACATTTTGGCCTACTGTCTTGATGAGATCCCCAGTAAGATCAGCTCCTTCCTCCCTCTACTTATCAACTTACCTTCTGTTTTCATCTGTCCTTTTTTTTTTTTTTTCTAAGAGGAAGCTGCCTCCTCATATTGGTATTACCTACCTAATACCCAGTCCACGCAAATAGAAACAGCTTTTGTACTGCTGACATTCTTATAAAGTATAGTAAGTTCTCATACAATTTTAGTTCATGGTTATTTTTTCCACTTTTCTGGAGACAAATATTCAGAACATTAGGTTCATTTTCTAGAAAAACTCATCTCTGGAGAACTCAAAATCTCTTACTTTCTGGAGTCCTCCTGCTCCTTATTACAGACAGTTGCCCCCTGCTTTCCCTGCCGGCAGTCCTCCCGTCTCCAGCACTCTCTGGTCTTCTGCTTTGTGGAATCCTCTTCCTTGCATACCTGATAGTCTCCTGGTGACTCTTCTTTCTGTGTCTCTTCATCTTCCTTTTCACCTCCCCAGGTTTTGCTGGTCCATGTAAACTTGTAAGTTGCTGTTAACTCCTGGTCTTCGTCTCTTCTCCTGGGTAGTGTTCTGTGGCAGCTCATGGTTTGGATTGACTGAGTCCAAGTCTGTTAACATCAAGCGCTGCATTTTGTCCATTCTATAGAGGCAAAGCTAACCTCCTGAGGTACAGGATCAGGACTCTCTCAAGAGTCTTTCTCCTCTCCCTCCTCTTGCTTTGCCTCTTTCCACTCCAGTAATACTGGGAGTTAAGTTAGAATAGCTCCAAGCCCACCATCATGAGAGTGAACCAGTAAGCTTTCCACCGCACGTTCTTCCTATCCCTACTTCTAGTATTTTGCATATGGCATTTAGGAGGATTATTACACAAAAATGAAATAGATTAAGAAATGAACATAAAAGAATCAATTCTCTTGAACTGTGGTTGCATAATGGAAATCGACTACCACGAATGAACCCATGTACTGAAGTTATGAACAGCAGAACTAATGCACTGCCATGAGTTCATCTTTATTATTGCATTACACCTGAATCAATTGATAAAGTAGCTTTTTTTTTTAAAGGCAAGGATGGCACTTAATTGAATAAAAGTCAATGTAATTATATTAGCAGAGGCCAACAGTACTGCTGACAGCGGAAAAGGGACACTGTTGAACCGAGTGCCAGAGCTGGTCAACACATTTCTGCACATCATTTGGTTGACAGATATTGAGGGCTGGTACCTCATCTAATTAGATTACTGATTTCTATTGCTGTAAGTGAGACATGAAGAGAAACATCTCTTCCTGGTAACACAACAGTGGAGATGTGTAATTTCACAAGTCGTCTCAGGGAAGATGTGTCCATCTGGGGATCAGTGTGTCCTTTTGTCAATGTTAATTTATTCTTCCTTATTCAGTGGGTCTTGATGTGACTGCTGTGTGTCTGGCTGCTGTTTTCTCAGCAGTGAATCTAGGAAGCGGTAACTGCAGATGTGTGAGAAGCAACAGAGTTCTAGATTAAAATCATCGCAAAATGTGTGTTTGTGAAATTAAGAAAGGGAGGGGAGGGTGTTAAAAATAATACACAGAGGGGTAGAATTTTGCGAGCTGCTTATAGTTGGCAGGTTGTTTTATCAGTGGAGTAATAGTACCTACAGTAACTCTATTTCCACATTCTTGTAATAACTCCGGTGGTGTCATACCCACATGTCAGGGGGAAAGATTTCAGTAGGCATTTCCTGCACTCTGCTTAACCACCTGCATTTGGAATCATCTGCCATCTGACACCAAGGAGATGGGGCGCGACTGTCAGAGCAGGGACCCTGGGGACCACTTCTGTTTGTCATTCATATATCCGCAACACTGCATGCATCTGTATAGAACTCATTTATGGATGACGATGATGCTGTGAATTTGGTTTATCTTAATTTGATTTATGATTTTTGGATGATGCGGCTGATCTGAAAATCATCAAGACAGCATATGGGATGATCGCTTATGACAGAAAATGATTTTTTGATCAGAACATTTTAAATCCCTATGTTATTGTTTAAGTTTTTTTTTCCAAACCAGATGTCTAGAATGTGAATTTGTTTTCTCTCTCTCTCCTTCTCTCTCTTTTTCTCTGTCTCTCATTCTTGCTTTCTTTTGTGATCGATTTAGCAAAAGATTAGAAAGCTGATCTTATTATCACAAGGTAAGCTCAGCCGTTCTAAGTGCAGTGCAGAGGGGGCCGCCGCCCCTCTGCTCCTTCAAACCCAGAGTGCTATATATTGTCTTGTGTGGAAAGGTGGAACATGTTTCCCACCTTTCTTGTCTCTGAGGCACATACCTCTCAACCATCTCTAAGAAATATTAGCCATGCTCGTCACTGAATGGTGTGACTCATTTTGTATTTTCCATACCTTTTAATTATAATCAGCAGGTCTGTCAAACTTGATCCGGGCCATTCTAGGTCATTTCTATTATCACAATTAACTTCTCCAAGATTTAGAGCTTCCACCATTATTGAGAAGCTTTTATGTATCTGTATTTATTTATTGGTTTGCTTTTTGGAAGGGTAGCCTTCAATTTAGACACTTCTCAAACATAAGCCTTTGCAGGTGGAGAGAGGTATATGCCCAAGGGCACTTTAAAAATAAATGGGGGATGTAAATACTAAGGCAATGTTTTCAGATAGATAATAACCTATCAGGCTTTGTAAATCATGACATCCCTATGGATGCTCTGGAACAAACCTTTTTTTTTTCTTTATATATATATATATACACACAAGCAAAGCACTCAGTGAGTACAGTATAAGTTTTGCTTGCCTAAGAAGTACGGATTCCAGTTATTAAAATGGAGGGACCATGTGTTATTATTGTGCTTGAAATTTTTTTTTTATTTATTGTGTGTGGGTTTTTTCTTCTTTTTTGGTCCCTTTTTTTTCTATTGGGTGTTGGGTGTGATTTTTCTTTTAATGGGGGGTGGATTTTATTTACTAAGCCAACCTCTGTTTTTCACCTTTTTTTAAGATTAAAATTTACAACTTGGAATTACTTGAAATATTTTTTTAACTCTGAAATATAGCAGCTTCTGAAGATAAATGTATTTTACTATTAGATTCAGCTGAGATCCCAAATCATTCTTAAAAAGGGGATTTATATTAAAGATAGTGTGTAACCCTGTTTTTATTAAATAAATTGCTAACCTTTTAGGCTAAATTATTTTCTAAATAAGATGAGGAAGATGAGGGGGAACAAGTTATTACTTTGTCAGGTGAATTCTAAATTATCTAAACCATTTACTTAAAAAAAAAAAAAAAAAGGAATCCTTTTCATACCTCTAAAGTGTTCACTATAGAAAAGAGGGGGTTTCCTTCTGTTTTTAGGTAAATTCAAATTATTTGGTTTGGACAAGCAGAAAGTCTCCATTCGTTTATCATATTAAGTATATTTTTTCAAATCTCTGCTGTGAGATTCTCTGCAGCTGATGCTGCTAGAGAGTGAAAGGAACAGAACAGTCATTCAGAAAAAGTTGCGTAGGTTTGCTTTCATCCTTCCATTGAGAACTTTCACTCTCATAAAAATTATGTTAATGAAGAGCTCCCCGTATTGCACTCCCCACTGCCACTTACTCCCTAATCCTGAGGATGTAGGAAAATGCTTGCTTTTTACAATAATGTCATTAGCAATGAATGCGCTTAGGTGATGCCTGGCGGAAACTGAATCAATTTTAAAATGCTCTCTTTTTTCTCGCCCTCTCCACTCCCTGTACCCCTTCCCCCCACCCCGACCCCTTCCCTCTTGTTTTCCTAGACACAGTGCCAACATAAATCTGCATCGTAAACTGTTGACCAAAGAACTCGATGACATGGGCCTAGACTCATCACAGCCCTCCCTTAGCAAGGACCTCCGGGATGAATTTTTGATGAAGATTTATGGTGCCCAGCACCCTCTGGGGCTCGACATCAGGGAAGACGCCTCCTCTCCCGCGGGGACGGAAGACTCCCACCTGAACGGGTATGGGAGGGGCATGGCGGAGGACTACATGGTCCTGGACCTGAGCACCACCTCCAGCCTCCAGTCCAGCAGCAGCATCCATTCCTCCAGAGAATCCGATGCGGGCAGCGATGAGGGGATTCTCCTGGACGACATTGACGGAGCGAGTGACAGCGGGGAGTCGGCGCACAAGGCTGAGGCCCCCACCCTCCCTGGCGGCCTCGGGGCTGACGTTTCAGGGTCTCTGATGTTCAACAGCTTGTCCGGGAGCACTGGTGGGATCATGTGTAACATTTGCCACAAGATGTACAGCAACAAGGGGACGCTGAGGGTGCACTACAAAACCGTGCATCTGCGAGAGATGCACAAGTGCAAAGTCCCCGGTTGCAATATGATGTTTTCCTCTGTGCGAAGCCGGAATCGGCACAGTCAGAACCCTAACCTCCACAAAAACATTCCCTTCACTGCAGTAGATTAGTCTCAGAACGGACACTACAAATGCCAGCTCTCACCAGACGGCCTGTGTATCTGAACTGCCATAGTCAGTGTGTGCCTGTGTACTTGGGGGGGAGAGAGTGTGTGTGTGTACACATATGTATACCTGTGTGTACACACACACACACATTTTCTTTTCTTTAGATATAAGAAGATAAACACTAGGTGCTTTTGAAATTTTTTGTCTTTTTCCTTTATAGTTTTGAGAAAGAAGTCAGATCTTTAATTTAGAGGTGAAACAAAGTACCCTTTAAATACACATGCGCACACACATAAAAGCGTGCAACTAGCCCAAACTTTGACAGAGTAACAATTTTTGGTCCTCTCCAAAGAGATGATTTGTTGTACCTATGACTGTTGCCTGCAAAGAGATAAAGGGGGGGGAACACAAAAAAGGAACTTCTTATAGTTGTCTTTTGTGAACTTTAAGGTTTTGAGAGAATCATTTAAAGCATGGCAGATTCACCTGTAAATACTTAGCCTTGAGAGGCCAATGATGTAAAACAATTGTATTGATGGTTGTTTAACTCTTTTGTTTAATTTTTACAGTTACATCCAGCTGTTAGATATACAGGAAAAAAATAGTTTGCTGGCTAGCTCTATTCATTTATGTTAGCATTAATGCACATTTTTTAAGGAAAAAAAAAACATGGTCTTGTTTTTACTACCTGCTAGATATAGTGATAAAGAGGTGCTGGCATGCCTTACAGCACAGATCTGATTTTTTAAAATGTCCTGTACTAGTACATAAATCCAGTCATGCACTTTTTTTCATACACTACAAGGGGATGTGTAATATCCATGCTTCTTTTTTATCCTTAAACTATTGCCATACTTCAAGTAAGTGTCTTTTTTAAAAAGTTCACTTGTATTAAAAATGGTCTGGTCAGTATAGGGCACAAATGCCAAACAAAAGTATTAGTGTTAACACAAAACTGCCAACTTTGCACAAGTTTCCAGAAAAGAAAATACAATTAGTCACTCAACATAACCACAGGCCAATTTGTCGGCCACCAGAAAACCGCTTTAAAAAAAAACACTTGGTGATGCTTTCAAGTGCCGAATGTTATTACAATCAACATTGTATCCTTCTTGCTTATATGTTAAGTTACATAAAAGGAAAACAAAGTGATGCGTGTGAAACAGCCAAGGCATTTATTCTTTCGAGGCAAGATAATATTTCAGGATACAAAAGCCCAAATTACTCACTATGGAGCAAAGCTGAATACAGTGAAAGGGCTGAATGCTCATGCGCAAGGACCTGACCCTTCTCCATTAAAAAGAAGGAAAAAGTCTGAAATGAGTTGGTCTATTATGTGGCTGTGTAATTTGTCAGAAGTACTGCAGTAGTACTATGATTCAGGCTGGTTTGATAGACAAAATCAAAAAGACATTTAATGGTAGAGGCAGCAGTACTTGGAAGCTTTGCAAACATGTGCTGAACTTGAACTAAGCAATACTTTTTGAGCAGCCAGAAGAAGGGTGTTTAAAATAGGATCTCTCACTGTTTAGTGTTTTGCGTTTCCCCACGCGATTTGTCAGAGAGAAATGAAAGCAAGCCTGAAACCAAGCAATCGAGAGTGAGAAAGAGCAGGGAGAGGATTCTCCAAACCTTTTTTGTTTTGTTTTATTTTGTTTCCGATGTTTACACATGTTGCCTGAGCTGGTTAACCACATCGGCAGCCTCAGCTACCACAACATACTGACTAAATGATGATATTTACTCAGATTCACTCTGCAGCCAAAACCATTAGGGTGTGCATTGCAGACAGTGTTTTGTTGTCTTTTTTTTTTTTTTTTTAAGTGGAGGGAAAAGATAAACAAGGCATATTTTGTCGAACAGGACACAATAATTTAAAGAGCACGTATTTCTTTTCTGCATTTAAGGGCCTCAAACATTTCTTTCATCAGTTTAAAAGGTAGAAATACTCCCTTTGTCTTAACTTTTAAACGGCATTTCCATTTTTCATATATTTCGTAATTATTTTTTTCTAGGGTCACATCAGCATTCACTTCCGTTAAATTTGCCAAAGGAAACTGTTAATGTTTCTCTTGTTATTATTCCTGTAGGATTTATTGTACCTCAGTATTTATTGTTTCCAGAAATAAGCATCATTAGTTGAGGCTTCAGTATTTTTTGTGTGAAAATTTCAGAAACAGTGGAATCTTAATATAAGCTAGATGTATCTAGCAGCTTTATCTTTTCATCTCCTTCAGAGGATGCTATGGGGTTCATTTAATTTTTCATTTGTTCTACAGTGAGGAGAGACCAAAAGTATTTGCAGTACAAAAGAAACTATATCAAACACTATGTTTTAATGACAAATGTTTACGGTAAAAAAGCTGAGGAATTAGTGCTAACCGTTTTTGTTTTTCTTGTACCTTTGAATTCCCCAAAGTCTTAATTGCTTTATTTCAGTGTTGTTAAACTGAATAGACAGAGATGTTTCCCTTTGTTTTATACCATATAAGACTCTGTACAGTATGTTTGTGGAAGATTGAACTAGAATAATGAAAATTTGTTTGCAAACATTTTGGTCCTCTTAGCCTTCTCTGTGTTGCGCTATTGCCCCTTAAACCAAATGATCTGATTCCAAAAGGGTGGAAAAATATTTTGTTGGTATTCCAGCAAAAGATTATGGAAACACTAGCTTTACAAGTGTACATAGACCAAATGACACTTTTAAGAAATAACACATTTTCAGCGATTTTTAACAATTACACTCTCGGTTGAGATATTAGAACTCAGCTTGTACAAAATCAGTGCTTAGTCTGTTTAATGTCAACTGAAAGGTCAAAGAGCCCTAATGAGTGAATTACATAGCTGTCAGCAGGTCACAACAAAGGAACCAGGCTTAGAACAAGTGTTTGTTACTCACCACAAACCAGGCTGATGTGGACAGCCGGTTAGAATAAACCCAGAAGTAACAAGATTCTCAAGCAGAATTTCCATTGCTCAGAAGCATGAATGTGTTCACCTGCCTTTTGTTGGAGAAATGACAGTGAGTCCTGGACAGCCTGCCCTTTTTGAGTCTCTCCCCTCTTTGCTACTAGTTTTGTGCCTCAAGTGCCCACATGTTATGGTGGCCTTTTGAGTGGGTGTATAATATTTTCCAGTTTAAAGCCTAATTGCTTAAAAGGGACAGGGGGAGTGGACAGAAGTGGTCCATAAGATGCAGAATCATGAAAACATACATTTCTTCTAGTCCCAGAGTGTTGCTTGTTCTTGGGTATGTGCCTGAGTGCAGTGTTTTGACTTAACTCTAAATCTAGTTAAGATGGTGACCCCACGGCTTATTTGCCAATGGGAAAGATGATGTGATCGCCATTTTAACCATTGAGCCCTTCCTCTCTGTCCATTCATACTCATTTCTTTTTCCATAGGAGTTTTCTGTTGTGACATAGGCTCTGTCCAGCTGCATCCATGCTAGGACAGCTGAAAAAGGAATAGGATTAAGCAGCATTCTGTCACAGGTACAAAACTGGGCAGTATTATTAACATGCATGTTTGCTAGGTGGTATTGAAATGTTCTGTTTTGATCATTTTAAGCTATGTGTTTGTAAGGATCAGAAAGGCTTAGTCTCCTTTAAGGATTGTCTATGTGTTGTGGAGAGGGATGACCTGGAGCAAGAATAACAAGAGATAATAAATAATTTGGTGTTTAAAATGTGATAAAAAGCATGACATTCTTCGTTCTGCTATTAATTGTATAGAAATAAGTCTGTGCATCTCAGATCTTAGTCCAGGCTGATGCCTTTTCAAGCTGGCAAACATCTCTTTTGAANGATAATAAATAACTTGGTGTTTAAAATGTGATAAAAAGCATGACATTCTTCGTTCTGCTATTAATTGTATAGAAATAAGTCTGTGCATCTCAGATCTTAGTCCAGGCTGATGCCTTTTCAAGCTGGCAAACATCTCTTTTGAAATTGTTTTTAGCACAATGGCACCACTGTCCTTATAGTGTAATTTCTTTGGTTATGAATTCCCAGGCCCTTCCAGTATGGGGACAAAGGCACATAATNGTCCCAGAGTGTTGCTTGTTCTTGGGTGTGTGCCTGAGTGCAGTGTTTTGACTTAACTCTAAATCTAGTTAAGATGGTGACCCCACGGCTTATTTGCCAATGGGAAAGATGATGTGATCGCCATTTTAACCATTGAGCCCTTCCTCTCTGTCCATTCATACTCATTTCTTTTTCCATAGGAGTTTTCTGTTGTGACATAGGCTCTGTCCAGCTGCATCCATGCTAGGACAGCTGAAAAAGGAATAGGATTAAGCAGCATTCTGTCACAGGTACAAAACTGGGCAGTATTATTAACATGCATGTTTGCTAGGTGGTATTGAAATGTTCTGTTTTGATCATTTTAAGCTATGTGTTTGTAAGGATCAGAAAGGCTTAGTCTCCTTTAAGGATTGTCTATGTGTTGTGGAGAGGGATGACCCGGAGCAAGAATAACAAGAGATAATAAATAACTTGGTGTTTAAAATGTGATAAAAAGCATGACATTCTTCGTTCTGCTATTAATTGTATAGAAATAAGTCTGTGCATCTCAGATCTTAGTCCAGGCTGATGCCTTTTCAAGCTGGCAAACATCTCTTTTGAAATTGTTTTTAGCACAATGGCACCACTGTCCTTATAGTGTAATTTCTTTGGTTATGAATTCCCAGGCCCTTCCAGTATGGGGACAAAGGCACATAACGGGTTAATAGCCTGTTAGTGTGTGTGTGTGTATATATATAATATATACATATATTATATATATATATATATTGCTATTTTTTTAAAAAGGCAAGCTTTGAATATATCAAGAAGGGGCTGTTGCAGAGGCATTCTCATTTTACTCAGGGGAAACCATGCACTAGGTTCCCACCAAATAAAAAGTGACCTTTTGTTCCTTTTCCTCTGTACACACCCCTCATGTGTGCCAAGCAAATGAGAACAGAGGCCCTTGGGAATTGAACAGAAAGAAGCCAGTAACCAGATTGAGATGGACATGCTGCTAACTGCCAGCCGTTGACCTGAGCAGTCCTAACTTGCACTTGGTCTTTAGTGTTGTGCTAGATCGACTAAGTAAATAAGTGTCAACTGTCATAAGACATGCTACATCTACTGTCATATGAAACAAATCAGCCAGAAGATACTTTCTTTGATCTTATGGACACACTCCTCTTGAGCTTTGCAAAAATTATGACAAATTTTGAGGTTTAAGAAAATCACTTACATTTCACCCAGACTTGGAATAATTAGAGGAGTTTGCTTCTCTTTCTCATTCTCTGTGTTTCTAATGGGAGGGGTTGAAATAAGTATGGAGGGCATTCAGAGACAGGTGCCACAGAGACTGGAGGGAATTAGTTTTTTACAGGGAAGTGAGGAGTGTTAAGTAGAGGACTCGTACCTGTCCTGATTTGAAGATAACTAGAAAAGATTTTGTGGACACAGTGGAAGGAGGCAGTCAAGAGATACGTCCGGTGCAACTCTGCCTAGCAGTGGGTGGGAGCGGATCCATGCAGTGCATCCCAGAGCACCCCATGACCAGGTGCCCCACTGAATCCTAGTCTGAGAAGGGAGGAGGAAAGCCAGAGGGCTGCCTGGAGGAGCTCAAGTCCCAGCCAGGTCAGGCAGTTAGTAGTGGGGTGGGGCTGGAGTGTTCTTTTTTCTTACTTTTGGAGTGGAAGTGATGCTCAAGCCCCTTAGGGAACTAAGAGATCCATTGGGTCTACCAGATCCTAGAAAAGGCTGGTGGTCAGACCGAGCCCTAGGTGTGCTGAGTGGAAAGGCATGATTGCCAGCACAGGTCTGTTCTTCCTCCATCGTGACTGTGGCTTGCCCCCATAGCCGCGGTTGTACTGCTCTTTGGCTGCAAAGATCTCTTGATCAAAATGTGAGCTCATTCACCTTTCTACAGAACATAAAAGCAACTTTGCTGCTTTCGCATTTTCCCTCCAGGCCAAACCATGTGTGGTAGGTTGCTTTCCTCATGTTAGCATCAGGCCACATCTGCTCTGTCCCAAAGGCATTTCCCGTTCCTCTAGTCAGGACTTGCTCACTGTACACATTAGTATTGTGTAAATCCAGCTGTACAACTGACTGGTGGGTTACTGTAACATCACTGTTGCCCAGATACCCATCCTCTCCTGTATCCTCCCATCATCCTTATTCTTCCCACATCTTGCACAAGATGATGTTTATGGTCATTCGGCAATAACTGGACATCAACTGCTATCTTTTTGGCATTTGTCGAAAAATCCAAATGCTCGATCACAGGGGATTTAAAGAAAAAAAACTGAACATTTTTACAAGTACACTGAATTGGATCAGCATTATTGTTCATTATAATGCTATATATTTTTTTGAAGTAACATACTATAGTTGTCATAAAACTATCTTTATTCTTCTCCTCTGAAGTGTTGTTGTAAATTCACTTGACCTTTACTGCAAGCAAAAAAAAAAAAAATCTTTTCTATATAGAGTATCAAGACAAGGCTCAGTTTGTAACAAATAGTGGACCATTACAAAAGAGGAAACGGAAAAAGCCAGGCTGAGCAGCAAGAAGCTTCAGTTCAATTTCACCTCATATCTTTCTAATAACTTACTTGTCACTTTATTACCTTCCAGTAATGTGAACGCTGCTGACAAGACTGTCACACTAACAGCAGACAACACCCTGTCTGCTTCAGCCCCAGCTCTCCTGGCTACTTATTGCCCTGGCCCTGAAGGGACACAAACTAATAGTGTGCTTTCCAGTTCAGCACTTGGCCATCAAATATAAAAGGATGCGTAATTGCCTGTTTATCCCTTGTGAAGGGGAAATTGAGTACAAGGGCTAGGCTTTCCCACTGAGTTCCCCGATCCACACACATCCACAGTCAGTCTCTCCCTCCCTCCCTTCACCTCCTCCCAGCACACGAGCACGTACACACACCCACTAAACTGTATCTCTGGTAAGCCCATGGCTGCCTTGCGGTGCCCTCTCCAGCTATTAAGTGCACAGTAACAAGACTACTTCTTAAATAAAGGGTCAGTAGAGAGATTCTGGCTTTGACAGCATCCTCTGGGTCTTTGGAAACTTAAGTATTGCAATTCTAAGCCCATGTATTTTGGGAGTATTGAGTATGGCCCCATAATTAGAACAAATTTCCTGCAAGTCAGTGGCAGAAGTGGGATTAGATTGCCCCATGTTCTGTAAATAAAGAACTAAGATGTTTTTCCTCTCCTTCAAAAAGTGCACGTGCTATAAACAAATTGGTGGTGCATGGTGGTTTGAAAAAGTTTTTTAGCTTTGGCCTCCAACCAGTAGTCTAGATGTACACAGGTTTCTTGCAGTGACAACCTCCAAATCCACAGTGTAACAAGACAGATTCACCTTTAATTGGACTGACAATCTGAAAAAAAATAATAAGGCACAGGGACTTTGAGTTTAATCACTAAAACAGGGACTATCCTATATGTAGAAAGTAAATTCTCCACTTTGGGAGAATTTGGGTAATTATAAGGACATTAGCTTTACAAAATCAAGTAGGAGGGGACAAAAGGTGCAAAGAAAAATCATGTGAAAATGTGATCTTCCCAAACATCTTGAGCCCAAATATCATATATAAGTATTGGCTGCTATTTTTGTATGCTGAACTACTTAAAGGATCATAAAGGTGGCTAGTTAGTGGTTAAATGAAGTATAAGGTCTCAGTGTGCCTCTTCCTTGGGGAATTAGGGGACACCCTGCTTCTTTCTAAACCCTCCTGCAGCGGATCTGATAGACGCTGTTGATCCCAACCCCTTCCCCTCCACTGACTTTAAACAGTCACATTTTAAATCTATGTCAAAAAATAAGACACATGGAGGTGTCATCTTTGATGCAAACTTTTGAAAGAAAAGTGGCAGATTAAGAGAGAGACAAAGATCTATGTAGACAAACCCGTGCTAAAATAATTGTATTAAGCAATGTGCGGACTGGGCAGAAAAGCACTTTGAGTAAAGACTCTTGGGGTCAGGGAAAAAGCAGTTGATGTTTTTTTAAGTTCTCCCAGTATGTATATATTACAATGATTTAGCAAACATCTTAAGAGAATCTTAATTAAAAATTCAGTTGCCAAAATTGCACAGATTATTCAATATTAACTGTACCCCACCCCCTGCACTTAAATAACAGGGATGCTTAAGGACAGTTTTAATTGTTTTAGCATATTTTTAGCTTCCTTTTTCTAAGATTCTTTGAAGGGAAGAAAGAGTGGAAAAAGGTATTTTAACAAAAATGGAAGGAAATAGTATAAAACTATATTTCTTAAAGTATGCAAGCGCTATACCAAGACTTTATAAGGCTTCCTGTTGCCAAACGCGATGCTGAAATAATGCACAAGAAGGCACGTCAGTCCAGTACCAACCGGCTCTGCCCCCTGCTGTTACAAAGTACAGGACTGAGAGATCGCCCCAGGGGTGAAGGGGCTTATCTGGGTCAGACAGCTCCACTCCTCTGGCCCTGGAAACGTTTTCCACAAGAGGAGAAAAGACCAGCCCTCTTGGTAGACCTACCCCAAGGTGAGCTGGCCTAGCCCTGTTTCCGCAGGAGCCGCGTGACCCGCCCTCCCCCTCCAGGAGACAGAGCACCCTGGCCTGCCTGTGAATCAGTGCCGAGGCCAAGACCGCAGCGATTCATGCGGCACGATGCTCTTGATTCCCAGACAACGTGCTCAGCTAACAGGCTCACTTGAGATGCATAAACCAAGTTGACTGTTTTCATCTAGTACTCACATTTGGAGTGTTTTTGCATGTCTTTGTACAGATCCACTCCTCTCGTTGCCCATCTTAATCTCCCCTGACTTCTCCATTATCTTTCCACTACTGCCCTTTCTTCTGATCTCACCCACCCTCTTCAAAGAAAATCTTTTCTGAAGCAAGAAGGTAGAACACTCCCTCTTTCATCTGGATTTTGATCGCTCTGGAAATATTTGTGTGTTCCACCCTGTCTGGGGTTTACATAACGTGAATTAAGTGAATGAGATGTTCTAGTATTATATATTAACCTGATATGACTACGATTTATAAAATATGGTGCTCTCCATTTCCTGTGCAAACTTTGGTTCTGCTGCCTTGCAGAAAAGTCTCAACCATTTTCCTACCAATGCCAGTATGAGCAGGGCAGGAGAGCTAAACATGGGTACCTGGAGGTCAGAGGGGTGAGGGAGGTGGAGAAACCAGATATGAGTCTGAGGCCTCCCTGGGCCTTTCCTCAAAGGTAGAGGTGAGTCAATACTTCAGGAAAGTAAGCTCTCAGATCTCAAATGCTCTTCATTGACTAAGCCTTTTAGAACTAGCAAGATTCCCTCACCTGGTTGAGAGAACACATAACTTTCTTACTCACCCCAAACCCAATGGTGTGTCTTGCTAACAAAAACACTGGACACAACCTTCCTATTTGACAGCAAAATTGGCCACAGGGAACTGAAATATCTTAAGGAAAAGGAATTTTCCCCAAGATAGGTCATCTTCCCCACCCCCTACCCTGGGGTTTGTTGGGGTGNAGATCGACTAAGTAAATAAGTGTCAACTGTCATAAGACATGCTACATCTACTGTCATATGAAACAAATCAGCCAGAAGATACTTTCTTTGATCTTATGGACACACTCCTCTTGAGCTTTGCAAAAATTATGACAAATTTTGAGGTTTAAGAAAATCACTTACATTTCACCCAGACTTGGAATAATTAGAGGAGTTTGCTTCTCTTTCTCATTCTCTGTGTTTCTAATGGGAGGGGTTGAAATAAGTATGGAGGGCATTCAGAGACAGGTGCCACAGAGACTGGAGGGAATTAGTTTTTTACAGGGAAGTGAGGAGTGTTAAGTAGAGGACTCGTACCTGTCCTGATTTGAAGATAACTAGAAAAGATTTTGTGGACACAGTGGAAGGAGGCAGTCAAGAGATACGTCCGGTGCAACTCTGCCTAGCAGTGGGTGGGAGCGGATCCATGCAGTGCATCCCAGAGCACCCCATGACCAGGTGCCCCACTGAATCCTAGTCTGAGAAGGGAGGAGGAAAGCCAGAGGGCTGCCTGGAGGAGCTCAAGTCCCAGCCAGGTCAGGCAGTTAGTAGTGGGGTGGGGCTGGAGTGTTCTTTTTTCTTACTTTTGGAGTGGAAGTGATGCTCAAGCCCCTTAGGGAACTAAGAGATCCATTGGGTCTACCAGATCCTAGAAAAGGCTGGTGGTCAGACCGAGCCCTAGGTGTGCTGAGTGGAAAGGCATGATTGCCAGCACAGGTCTGTTCTTCCTCCATCGTGACTGTGGCTTGCCCCCATAGCTGCGGTTGTACTGCTCTTTGGCTGCAAAGATCTCTTGATCAAAATGTGAGCTCATTCACCTTTCTACAGAACATAAAAGCAACTTTGCTGCTTTCGCATTTTCCCTCCAGGCCAAACCATGTGTGGTAGGTTGCTTTCCTCATGTTAGCATCAGGCCACATCTGCTCTGTCCCAAAGGCATTTCCCGTTCCTCTGGTCAGGACTTGCTCACTGTACACATCAGTATTGTGTAAATCCAGCTGTACAACTGACTGGTGGGTTACTGTAACATCACTGTTGCCCAGATACCCATCCTCTCCTGTATCCTCCCATCATCCTTATTCTTCCCACATCTTGCACAAGATGATGTTTATGGTCATTCGGCAATAACTGGACATCAACTGCTATCTTTTTGGCATTTGTCGAAAAATCCAAATGCCCGATCACAGGGGATTTAAAGAAAAAAAACTGAACATTTTTACAAGTACACTGAATTGGATCAGCATTATTGTTCATTATAATGCTATATATTTTTTTGAAGTAACATACTATACTTGTCATAAAACTATCTTTATTCTTCTCCTCTGAAGTGTTGTTGTAAATTCACTTGACCTTTACTGCAAGCAAAAAAAAAAAAAATCTTTTCTATATAGAGTATCAAGACAAGGCTCAGTTTGTAACAAATAGTGGACCATTACAAAAGAGGAAACGGAAAAAGCCAGGCTGAGCAGCAAGAAGCTTCAGTTCAATTTCACCTCATATCTTTCTAATAACTTACTTGTCACTTTATTACCTTCCAGTAATGTGAACGCTGCTGACAAGACTGTCACACTAACAGCAGACAACACCCTGTCTGCTTCAGCCCCAGCTCTCCTGGCTTCTTATTGCCCTGGCCCTGAAGGGACACAAACTAATAGTGTGCTTTCCAGTTCAGCACTTGGCCATCAAATATAAAAGGATGCGTAATTGCCTGTTTATCCCTTGTGAAGGGGAAATTGAGTACAAGGGCTAGGCTTTCCCACTGAGTTCCCCGATCCACACACATCCACAGTCAGTCTCTCCCTCCCTCCCTTCACCTCCTCCCAGCACACGAGCACGTACACACACCCACTAAACTGTATCTCTGGTAAGCCCATGGCTGCCTTGCGGTGCCCTCTCCAGCTATTAAGTGCACAGTAACAAGACTACTTCTTAAATAAAGGGTCAGTAGAGAGATTCTGGCTTTGACAGCATCCTCTGGGTCTTTGGAAACTTAAGTATTGCAATTCTAAGCCCATGTATTTTGGGAGTATTGAGTATGGCCCCATAATTAGAACAAATTTCCTGCAAGTCAGTGGCAGAAGTGGGATTAGATTGCCCCATGTTCTGTAAATAAAGAACTAAGATGTTTTTCCTCTCCTTCAAAAAGTGCACGTGCTATAAACAAATTGGTGGTGCATGGTGGTTTGAAAAAGTTTTTTAGCTTTGGCCTCCAACCAGTAGTCTAGATGTACACAGGTTTCTTGCAGTGACAACCTCCAAATCCACAGTGTAACAAGACAGATTCACCTTTAATTGGACTGACAATCTGAAAAAAAATAATAAGGCACAGGGACTTTGAGTTTAATCACTAAAACAGGGACTATCCTATATGTAGAAAGTAAATTCTCCACTTTGGGAGAATTTGGGTAATTATAAGGACATTAGCTTTACAAAATCAAGTAGGAGGGGACAAAAGGTGCAAAGAAAAATCATGTGAAAATGTGATCTTCCCAAACATCTTGAGCCCAAATATCATATATAAGTATTGGCTGCTATTTTTGTATGCTGAACTACTTAAAGGATCATAAAGGTGGCTAGTTAGTGGCTAAATGAAGTATAAGGTCTCAGTGTGCCTCTTCCTTGGGGAATTAGGGGACACCCTGCTTCTTTCTAAACCCTCCTGCAGCGGATCTGATAGACGCTGTTGATCCCAACCCCTTCCCCTCCACTGACTTTAAACAGTCACATTTTAAATCTATGTCAAAAAATAAGACACATGGAGGTGTCATCTCTGATGCAAACTTTTGAAAGAAAAGTGGCAGATTAAGAGAGAGACAAAGATCTATGTAGACAAACCCGTGCTAAAATAATTGTATTAAGCAATGTGCGGACTGGGCAGAAAAGCACTTTGAGTAAAGATTCTTGGGGTCAGGGAAAAAGCAGTTGATGTTTTTTTAAGTTCTCCCAGTATGTATATATTACAATGATTTAGCAAACATCTTAAGAGAATCTTAATTAAAAATTCAGTTGCCAAAATTGCACAGATTATTCAATATTAACTGTACCCCACCCCCTGCACTTAAATAACAGGGATGCTTAAGGACAGTTTTAATTGTTTTAGCATATTTTTAGCTTCCTTTTTCTAAGATTCTTTGAAGGGAAGAAAGAGTGGAAAAAGGTATTTTAACAAAAATGGAAGGAAATAGTATAAAACTATATTTCTTAAAGTATGCAAGCGCTATACCAAGACTTTATAAGGCTTCCTGTTGCCAAACGCGATGCTGAAATAATGCACAAGAAGGCACGTCAGTCCAGTACCAACCGGCTCTGGCCCCTGCTGTTACAAAGTACAGGACTGAGAGATCGCCCCAGGGGTGAAGGGGCTTATCTGGGTCAGACAGCTCCACTCCTCTGGCCCTGGAAACGTTTTCCACAAGAGGAGAAAAGACCAGCCCTCTTGGTAGACCTACCCCAAGGTGAGCTGGCCTAGCCCTGTTTCCGCAGGAGCCGCGTGACCCGCCCTCCCCCTCCAGGAGACAGAGCACCCTGGCCTGCCTGTGAATCAGTGCCGAGGCCAAGACCGCAGAGATTCATGCGGCACGATGCTCTTGATTCCCACACAACGTGCTCAGCTAACAGGCTCACTTGAGATGCATAAACCAAGTTGACTGTTTTCATCTAGTACTCACATTTGGAGTGTTTTTGCATGTCTTTGTACAGATCCACTCCTCTCGTTGCCCATCTTAATCTCCCCTGACTTCTCCATTATCTTTCCACTACTGCCCTTTCTTCTGATCTCACCCACCCTCTTCAAAGAAAATCTTTTCTGAAGCAAGAAGGTAGAACACTCCCTCTTTCATCTGGATTTTGATCGCTCTGGAAATATTTGTGTGTTCCACCCTGTCTGGGGTTTACATAACGTGAATTAAGTGAATGAGATGTTCTAGTATTATATATTAACCTGATATGACTACGATTTATAAAATATGGTGCTCTCCATTTCCTGTGCAAACTTTGGTTCTGCTGCCTTGCAGAAAAGTCTCAACCATTTTCCTACCAATGCCAGTATGAGCAGGGCAGGAGAGCTAAACATGGGTACCTGGAGGTCAGAGGGGTGAGGGAGGTGGAGAAACCAGATATGAGTCTGAGGCCTCCCTGGGCCTTTCCTCAAAGGTAGAGGTGAGTCAATACTTCAGGAAAGTAAGCTCTCAGATCTCAAATGCTCTTCATTGACTAAGCCTTTTAGAACTAGCAAGATTCCCTCACCTGGTTGAGAGAACACATAACTTTCTTACTCACCCCAAACCCAATGGTGTGTCTTGCTAACAAAAACACTGGACACAACCTTCCTATTTGACAGCAAAATTGGCCACAGGGAACTGAAATATCTTAAGGAAAAGGAATTTTCCCCAAGATAGGTCATCTTCCCCACCCCCTACCCTGGGGTTTGTTGGGGTG
>SJYW01026287.1:166769-182457 GCA_006410735.1 Raphicerus campestris
TGATGCAAACTTTTGAAAGAAAAGTGGCAGATTAAGAGAGAGACAAAGATCTATGTAGACAAACCCGTGCTAAAATAATTGTATTAAGCAATGTGCGGACTGGGCAGAAAAGCACTTTGAGTAAAGACTCTTGGGGTCAGGGAAAAAGCAGTTGATGTTTTTTTAAGTTCTCCCAGTATGTATATATTACAATCATTTAGCAAACATCTTAAGAGAATCTTAATTAAAAATTCAGTTGCCAAAATTGCACAGATTATTCAATATTAACTGTACCCCACCCCCTGCACTTAAATAACAGGGATGCTTAAGGACAGTTTTAATTGTTTTAGCATATTTTTAGCTTCCTTTTTCTAAGATTCTTTGAAGGGAAGAAAGAGTGGAAAAAGGTATTTTAACAAAAATGGAAGGAAATAGTATAAAACTATATTTCTTAAAGTATGCAAGCGCTATACCAAGACTTTATAAGGCTTCCTGTTGCCAAACGCGATGCTGAAATAATGCACAAGAAGGCACGTCAGTCCAGTACCAACCGGCTCTGGCCCCTGCTGTTACAAAGTACAGGACTGAGAGATCGCCCCAGGGGTGAAGGGGCTTATCTGGGTCAGACAGCTCCACTCCTCTGGCCCTGGAAACGTTTTCCACAAGAGGAGAAAAGACCAGCCCTCTTGGTAGACCTACCCCAAGGTGAGCTGGCCTAGCCCTGTTTCCGCAGGAGCCGCGTGACCCGCCCTCCCCCTCCAGGAGACAGAGCACCCTGGCCTGCCTGTGAATCAGTGCCGAGGCCAAGACCGCAGAGATTCATGCGGCACGATGCTCTTGATTCCCACACAACGTGCTCAGCTAACAGGCTCACTTGAGATGCATAAACCAAGTTGACTGTTTTCATCTAGTACTCACATTTGGAGTGTTTTTGCATGTCTTTGTACAGATCCACTCCTCTCGTTGCCCATCTTAATCTCCCCTGACTTCTCCATTATCTTTCCACTACTGCCCTTTCTTCTGATCTCACCCACCCTCTTCAAAGAAAATCTTTTCTGAAGCAAGAAGGTAGAACACTCCCTCTTTCATCTGGATTTTGATCGCTCTGGAAATATTTGTGTGTTCCACCCTGTCTGGGGTTTACATAACGTGAATTAAGTGAATGAGATGTTCTAGTATTATATATTAACCTGATATGACTACGATTTATAAAATATGGTGCTCTCCATTTCCTGTGCAAACTTTGGTTCTGCTGCCTTGCAGAAAAGTCTCAACCATTTTCCTACCAATGCCAGTATGAGCAGGGCAGGAGAGCTAAACATGGGTACCTGGAGGTCAGAGGGGTGAGGGAGGTGGAGAAACCAGATATGAGTCTGAGGCCTCCCTGGGCCTTTCCTCAAAGGTAGAGGTGAGTCAATACTTCAGGAAAGTAAGCTCTCAGATCTCAAATGCTCTTCATTGACTAAGCCTTTTAGAACTAGCAAGATTCCCTCACCTGGTTGAGAGAACACATAACTTTCTTACTCACCCCAAACCCAATGGTGTGTCTTGCTAACAAAAACACTGGACACAACCTTCCTATTTGACAGCAAAATTGGCCACAGGGAACTGAAATATCTTAAGGAAAAGGAATTTTCCCCAAGATAGGTCATCTTCCCCACCCCCTACCCTGGGGTTTGTTGGGGTGGAGGTGGGGGGAGGCCTATGCTTTTTGTTGCTTCTGTCCTCTGCATCAAACCAGCCTCTTCTGCCCAGCCTGTCACAGAACCAAAGTCTGCACTACGAAAGGGGTCAGCACCCAGGGACGGGCACAGCTTACATCACCCTTGATCTGATCATTGTGACGTCGGTAGCTTCATAAATACTGTATGTACCTTGAACAAGGGTTTTGTTTTTGTTTTGTTTTTTCTTAGTAGTTTAAGGGAATTAAAAGTTTTTATTTGCCGTTTTCCTTTGTTGTATTTTCTGTACTATAACTGTCTACAGTATGTCTTTTTGCATAAAATGCATAAGGGTTTGGGGATGTAAATGGAATTTTATTCATATTTTGTCCAAATACCTCTTGTAATTTGTATCAAAATTCTTGTACAATTTTTATATTAAAGATTTATCAGTCACTGATCTCTTCTTACCTCCTTGATTTGAAGAAACCCCAACCAACTCCAAGAGACCACTATGAAATACACCAAGTAACACTTTAGCTTACATTGTGATTCACCCTTATTTAAGCTCCTGTGTTAGATAACTTGGTGTCCTTTTTGGACTGAATCATGCTATTATTGAACACACTTCTTAGGAAGATCAAATTCATCTTATGCTCAGATAGCCAAGCTGAGTCAGAGCACCAGTCAGTCAGTCCCAATGGAGCCCGGCAAACACTGTCTCTTTTATCACTAAAGCTATCCCTTTGGGAATGTTTTTCCAGTGTCTCCAAAATTTCCTTTCCCAGAAGCCTTGGCCCAAGATCTTTTAAGGAAAGAAGACCTTAAGTATCTTTGCACCTTGGCCTTCTGTAAATAGCTTCCGCCCTGACCCTGGGAAATTTGTGGACAGCAGCTAACAGATGATAACTACATAGTTTTCCAAACTAGATGTCTGTGTTTTAGTTTATATTCTCTAGACAATGATTTTCTGCAGGTTAAGCTTTTATCATCTGGAAATAAAACTAGCAGATGGAGAGGGCATCAGTGGCCACATCTCTGTCACACTGCGTGAGGCCAATGGGAAGAAGCATACAGGCTGCTTCTGACTCCACGATTGTTTAATATCACCCCCACCTCTTAAACCAATTCTAGCTTAACATTAGGCTAACCCAGACGGTAACTTTTCCTAGAGTCTCCCTTTCCATTTAGTATTTCCTCTTCTCCATCCCTGGAGCCACACATATCTAAGTCTCCCATCTTGTGGCACCCCCTTCTCCCATTGCCTCTGATCCAGAGAAACCAGCAGCTACCCAGACTCAATCTAGCAGCGCCCTTGGCCCCAGACCTCTGGCAGCAAGTAGCTAAACAGGCTGCTTGTATCTGCTGGCTGTCATCAGACTCACAGTAAAGAACTGTCCAGCCAGCTTCAGGTACCACTGACTGAGGGTCCCTCCCCAGGTAGCTAAGGTGCCAGGCACCAAGCCTTGACATGCCTCCCCCCATCCCAATCTCCTCTGAGCACCCACAGACGGGGTAAAAGCAAAGAAATGAAAGATAAAACAATTGGGGGAAGTCAACCTTGGTTCAGGCATGTGGTTATTAAATGTCATGGATATGTTAACGCACCCCTACAGGGAATCCAAGCATAATTATGATCTTTTCATCTGTCATAACACGTCTGTAATTGGCAAGAATCCTCCCTCAAACAGCTCCTTCTTTAAAAAATGTATTCTTAAGTGTCGTTAAATGATGGAAATCCTCCTGTTTAGTGACGAGGCACCCATGAATTCAGCTTTCAACACAAGGCTAATCCACACCGCCTGGGCTACAGCCCTTAGCTCTTCTGAGCCACTGAAAGACTTGCCATCTGCTAGTCTGCCCCATGTCATTGACGATAGGACAGCAGATTAAGTGCTACTAATTTAATAAAGCTGCTCTGAGGATGGAGCCGATTTATCAATGAAGACCAGAGAGGCTTGCATGGGTGGGGGGCTCAAGAGGGCCGTCGGAGAATATCGAACTGCCTCAAGTAATACTGGGCAGGGGTGGCAGGGAGGCTGGGAATCTATTGATCCTCTGTACAGCGCAGTTATTTTTAGTCACCTGACTCTCAGGCATCCAATCATTACCCATATTCATCAGAGACATATAATGAACAGAGGTATTGATTAACAGGGGCAGCTGAAGAGCGCTCCCAACAGCGCTAGTTCACATTGATAGGTCTCCAATGGGAATACTGGCCATGCAGCCCTGGAACATAACTTACTCTGTTCTAGGTCCTTCCATTGATTTTGCTTAGTGGGGAGGGGAGGGTGGAGGGAGAGACAGCTTTGTACACAGTGGTGCTCCCTTGACCTTTCTCTGAAAGCTTCTTTGAAAAAAAGAGAAAACTGACCCACTTACAACAGTCAACAAGTCCGTAGCCCTGCTCCAGGTTGCCTGCTCCTCTCCAGGCTGGCAGTCCCACCTCATCTCTGATTGCCATTTTTGTTATCTTGATTTATAGAAATGTGCTGGAAGCTGGGACATGCCAGTCAGAGCTCAGAGCCATCAGGCAGATGAAGCCTTCACTCCCCTAAAGATCAACATATGGCTTCGGGAAATTATCGTGTTAGGCTAATTGCACCAAGTTGGCATGGTAGGAACATAATGAGTCCCAGTTTCAGCACGCTGACCCCAAACCCAGTGATGCCAGCGCAGAGTCACTTTCCAAGCATTTTGCCTCATGGCAGGAAACCTCATTGAGCTGCTGTTTGCAAAAGGTATTTGGTTCAATTTCTAGCATGCGCCCAGAACCTGCTCAGCGTGCTCCATTCATACAAGGGATTTTGCCGTGTGGTTGAGGCAGGCTCTTGTCCTTCCAGAGAACTAGTGGTGACCCACACACCACAACTATCAGAAGCCATGTGCTGCCTAGAGGTTGACAGGCTGTGTAAAATGCTGATAGGTAACTAGAAACCATTGAACCCCAGGGAGAAAAAAAAATGGAAAGGATTAAGACAAGGACAGCTGTAAAAAATAAAACTCAAATGCATCATTAGAAACCAGAAATTCACAAAGTCCAACTGCCTGTCATCCACACTGGATATTAGCAACACTTGACTTAGATATGAATGAAATGCTATAGGAACATGAAGTCACCCCGTAACCCCTGAAGCTAAAGGCAAGTTTCTCTTTGCTCCAGTCTCTCCTTACCTCAGTCTCGGGTTTTGATGATGTTTAATGTCATTTGCCTCCAGTTTTTCTCACCAGTGTATCTTTATTTGTCTTACCTTCATCAGCAGACTTGTTCACCTTCAGGTCCAGCCTCTCCTTAGACTTTGAGAATTTCGTGTATGTACCACCTTCAGCCTTTTCTCCTCCTGTCTTTATTTTCTTCATTATAATGTTCAGCTCAGTTTCTATTTTCTTAGCCGAAACCAAAAAACAAAAACAAAAATCAGTTCAATAAATTCTGATCCTCTGGGATTAAATTGTACCTTAATTTCTTTCCAAATGTCAGAGCTTATATGGAAAAAAAATCAAAGATTTCAATAATTTTAAATCCCAAGCTCTGTGCATTGTACAGTAACTTCAAGTTTTTGGAATGCTCCAAAAAATAAAAAACAAAAATGTGGTTATGAGCAATTGAATTTGGAGGTTATTAGGGTTTGGGGCATATACTGTGTGAGGTGATTTAAAGTTATTAGGCCACTTCCAGGTTTTTAGAGAGATTCATTTTTACAAATGTAAGTGCTATTAAGAATTCAAAGCACTCTCATAATTCCCCATCTTTGTTCTTCCCCATGATCTCAATTTCAATTTTTTATTTTTTTCTTAAGTGGAGAATTTCCTTCCCAAGTTTCACAAAGTCATTTGCAGACTGAAAACAAGACACTTATTTGATTATTTTCAGATGTCACATCAATTGGTCTTCAGCAGAAAGTAATCCTGCAAGATGTTATGCTTTATGCTTTCTGTTCTTTCAAAAACCACAAACCTGTGTGTTTGAAAATATGTCTCTTTCCAAAGCCCTCAGCCGCACCCACAGAGCACACATATGAGAATGGTTTCAGGCTCATATACAGACATGCCTTTTCAAGGAAGCAACAAAGCCCACTCACTTCACAGATCTGTGAATGTAAGCAGAAAGCAGAGAAGAAAACCAGGGTGAAATCCAGGAAGTTGTGTCTAGCAGGGAACTGTGTCCTCAACACTTTAAAGATGGGCAGATTCTCTAGTCCTTATAGTTTGTGAAAGTAGTAGGTGGTCAAAGTGCCTCCACAGAATAAATGGGTACCGCAAATGGGGATGAAAGGTGAACGGATGGAGCCCTTTGTTAAATGCCAAGGTCAGAGCCAGCATAAGGCGGAGGCTGTCACACCTGCATAGAATGCAGGCGTCAGCTATTTGAGGACTCTGCAAAGCAAACAGTAGCAGAAACACTGAGGAAGCTGACCAGGATTCGCAGTACCGCTGAAACAGCCTGACTTTGCCATTTCCTCTCTCTGTGTTCAGGCCTGAACTCCTGGAAACCTGAAACCCATGAATAGTCCTCAAGGGCCGGACAGAGAACTCTCCAGGAGAAACCTTCAGGTCAAGGAGCCAGAAAGAAAACAGTGGATGCTCAGGAGAGCGGGGGAAGATTCCCTATTCTTTTTTCTTTTTGCTGTTTTTTTCATGCCTGCCCCAAACCAAAGCAACTCTGTGACAAAAGGAGCGACAGTGGCAACAGGAACCAGAAGGCACCTAAGTTCTTGGGAAGGAAGCCACCCACCTGAACTGGGGGAGCTCCTGTCTAGAGAGGGTGGGGAAACCCCTTTTGCTTTTTCTCTCAGTCTGTCCACCCACTTGGTCTGGGAGGTGAGCGTAGCCCCAGGAAGTAAACTGCAGAGCAGGAGCTTTCCAGCCAGAGGACTGAAAGGGCAAGGCTGGAAAATTCTAGGGAGATGGTAGACAGAGAGGTCCTGGAGAAAGCAGCCCCTTCAGATGAATTTCTGAATCACCCGTGATCCCCACATAGCACATCCGCACATGGGCCAGATCCAAATAGTGCTTCAGGGGTTTTGAAAATTGAACTGACACCAGAACAAAGGCCCACAGAAGGCTGATTGGGACTTGCAACCTGAATTAAGGTTGAAGATCTTGCTAAAAATGTGGAGATGTTCTCCACAGGAATTAAACAAGACCCAAAACCTCATGGAGAAGGCAATGGCACCCCATTCCAGTACTCTTGCCTGGAAAATCCCATGGATGGAGGAGCCTGGTAGGCTGCAGCCCATGGGGTTGCTAAGAGTCGGACATGATTGAGTGACTTCACTTTCACTTTCCACTTTCATGCATTGGAGAAGGAAATGGCAACCCACTCCAGTGTTCTTGCCTGGAGAATCCCAGTGATGGTGGAGCCTGGTAGGCTGCCATCTAAGGGGTCTCACAGAGTCGGACATGACTGAAGTGACTTAGCAGCAGCAGCAAAACCTCATAATATGCATTGTAGGCACACTTCTTGATTTTTGTCTGCTTTTCAACTGTGGTAAAATATACATAACAAAAATGTATTGTTAACCATTTTAAAGTGCACAGTTCAGTGGTGCTGAGTATCATTCGCATTGTCAGGCAACCATCACCGCTATCCATCTCCAGAACTCTCCATCTTCCTCAAATACAACTCTGTACCCATGAAACACTGACTCTCCACTGCTCTCCTCCCACCATTCTGCTCTCTTTCTCTATGGATCTGACTACTCTAGCTGCCTCATCTGAGTGGAATCTTATCATCTTTGTCCTCTTGAGACTGGCTCGTTTCACTAGCATAATGCCCACAAGGTTCATTCATGTTGTTGCGTGTGTTGGGATGTCCTTCCTTTAAAAGCCCCATAGGTTTCATGGTGTGTATATACCACATTTTGTTTATCCATTAATCTGCTAACAGGGAGTTGGTTTGCTTCCAACAGTAGGCACCAGGCAGACTTCTAAGATGGTCCCTAATAAGCCAGTGAAGTTTTCGATACTCAATAAGGACCAGTGTGTTCTCTTGGCAAAACTCTGACAGTGGGACAACCAGGGTACCAGGCATGTCATCCAGCTATGTGGAGTGGCTGAAGGGCATGTCCCTGCTTGTCAGACCCTGACAAACNAGCTAAACAGGCTGCTTGTATCTGCTGGCTGTCATCAGACTCACAGTAAAGAACTGTCCAGCCAGCTTCAGGTACCACTGACTGAGGGTCCCTCCCCAGGTAGCTAAGGTGCCAGGCACCAAGCCTTGACATGCCTCCCCCCATCCCAATCTCCTCTGAGCACCCACAGACGGGGTAAAAGCAAAGAAATGAAAGATAAAACAATTGGGGGAAGTCAACCTTGGTTCAGGCATGTGGTTATTAAATGTCATGGATATGTTAACGCACCCCTACAGGGAATCCAAGCATAATTATGATCTTTTCATCTGTCATAACACGTCTGTAATTGGCAAGAATCCTCCCTCAAACAGCTCCTTCTTTAAAAAATGTATTCTTAAGTGTCGTTAAATGATGGAAATCCTCCTGTTTAGTGACGAGGCACCCATGAATTCAGCTTTCAACACAAGGCTAATCCACACCGCCTGGGCTACAGCCCTTAGCTCTTCTGAGCCACTGAAAGACTTGCCATCTGCTAGTCTGCCCCATGTCATTGACGATAGGACAGCAGATTAAGTGCTACTAATTTAATAAAGCTGCTCTGAGGATGGAGCCGATTTATCAATGAAGACCAGAGAGGCTTGCATGGGTGGGGGGCTCAAGAGGGCCGTCGGAGAATATCGAACTGCCTCAAGTAATACTGGGCAGGGGTGGCAGGGAGGCTGGGAATCTATTGATCCTCTGTACAGCGCAGTTATTTTTAGTCACCTGACTCTCAGGCATCCAATCATTACCCATATTCATCAGAGACATATAATGAACAGAGGTATTGATTAACAGGGGCAGCTGAAGAGCGCTCCCAACAGCGCTAGTTCACATTGATAGGTCTCCAATGGGAATACTGGCCATGCAGCCCTGGAACATAACTTACTCTGTTCTAGGTCCTTCCATTGATTTTGCTTAGTGGGGAGGGGAGGGTGGAGGGAGAGACAGCTTTGTACACAGTGGTGCTCCCTTGACCTTTCTCTGAAAGCTTCTTTGAAAAAAAGAGAAAACTGACCCACTTACAACAGTCAACAAGTCCGTAGCCCTGCTCCAGGTTGCCTGCTCCTCTCCAGGCTGGCAGTCCCACCTCATCTCTGATTGCCATTTTTGTTATCTTGATTTATAGAAATGTGCTGGAAGCTGGGACATGCCAGTCAGAGCTCAGAGCCATCAGGCAGATGAAGCCTTCACTCCCCTAAAGATCAACATATGGCTTCGGGAAATTATCGTGTTAGGCTAATTGCACCAAGTTGGCATGGTAGGAACATAATGAGTCCCAGTTTCAGCACGCTGACCCCAAACCCAGTGATGCCAGCGCAGAGTCACTTTCCAAGCATTTTGCCTCATGGCAGGAAACCTCATTGAGCTGCTGTTTGCAAAAGGCATTTGGTTCAATTTCTAGCATGCGCCCAGAACCTGCTCAGCGTGCTCCATTCATACAAGGGATTTTGCCGTGTGGTTGAGGCAGGCTCTTGTCCTTCCAGAGAACTAGTGGTGACCCACACACCACAACTATCAGAAGCCATGTGCTGCCTAGAGGTTGACAGGCTGTGTAAAATGCTGATAGGTAACTAGAAACCATTGAACCCCAGGGAGAAAAAAAAATGGAAAGGATTAAGACAAGGACAGCTGTAAAAAATAAAACTCAAATGCATCATTAGAAACCAGAAATTCACAAAGTCCAACTGCCTGTCATCCACACTGGATATTAGCAACACTTGACTTAGATATGAATGAAATGCTATAGGAACATGAAGTCACCCCGTAACCCCTGAAGCTAAAGGCAAGTTTCTTTTTGCTCCAGTCTCTCCTTACCTCAGTCTCAGGTTTTGATGATGTTTAATGTCATTTGCCTCCAGTTTTTCTCACCAGTGTATCTTTATTTGTCTTACCTTCATCAGCAGACTTGTTCACCTTCAGGTCCAGCCTCTCCTTAGACTTTGAGAATTTCGTGTATGTACCACCTTCAGCCTTTTCTCCTCCTTTCTTTATTTTCTTCATTATAATGTTCAGCTCAGTTTCTATTTTCTTAGCCGAAACCAAAAAACAAAAACAAAAATCAGTTCAATAAATTCTTATCCTCTGGGATTAAATTGTACCTTAATTTCTTTCCAAATGTCAGAGCTTATATGGAAAAAAAATCAAAGATTTCAATAATTTTAAATCCCAAGCTCTGTGCATTGTACAGTAACTTCAAGTTTTTGGAATGCTCCAAAAAATAAAAAACAAAAATGTGGTTATGAGCAATTGAATTTGGAGGTTATTAGGGTTTGGGGCATATACTGTGTGAGGTGATTTAAAGTTATTAGGCCACTTCCACATTTTTAGAGAGATTCATTTTTACAAATGTAAGTGCTATTAAGAATTCAAAGCACTCTCATAATTCCCCATCTTTGTTCTTCCCCATGATCTCAATTTCAATTTTTTATTTTTTTCTTAAGTGGAGAATTTCCTTCCCAAGTTTCACAAAGTCATTTGCAGACTGAAAACAAGACACTTATTTGATTATTTTCAGATGTCACATCAATTGGTCTTCAGCAGAAAGTAATCCTGCAAGATGTTATGCTTTATGCTTTCTGTTCTTTCAAAAACCACAAACCTGTGTGTTTGAAAATATGTCTCTTTCCAAAGCCCTCAGCCGCACCCACAGAGCACACATATGAGAATGGTTTCAGGCTCATATACAGACATGCCTTTTCAAGGAAGCAACAAAGCCCACTCACTTCACAGATCTGTGAATGTAAGCAGAAAGCAGAGAAGAAAACCAGGGTGAAATCCAGGAAGTTGTGTCTAGCAGGGAACTGTGTCCTCAACACTTTAAAGATGGGCAGATTCTCTAGTCCTTATAGTTTGTGAAAGTAGTAGGTGGTCAAAGTGCCTCCACAGAATAAATGGGTACCGCAAATGGGGATGAAAGGTGAACGGATGGAGCCCTTTGTTAAATGCCAAGGTCAGAGCCAGCATAAGGCGGAGGCTGTCACACCTGCATAGAATGCAGGCGTTAGCTATTTGAGGACTCTGCAAAGCAAACAGTAGCAGAAACACTGAGGAAGCTGACCAGGATTCGCAGTACCGCTGAAACAGCCTGACTTTGCCATTTCCTCTCTCTGTGTTCAGGCCTGAACTCCTGGAAACCTGAAACCCATGAATAGTCCTCAAGGGCCGGACAGAGAACTCTCCAGGAGAAACCTTCAGGTCAAGGAGCCAGAAAGAAAACAGTGGATGCTCAGGAGAGCGGGGGAAGATTCCCTATTCTTTTTTCTTTTTGCTGTTTTTTTCATGCCTGCCCCAAACCAAAGCAACTCTGTGACAAAAGGAGCGACAGTGGCAACAGGAACCAGAAGGCACCTAAGTTCTTGGGAAGGAAGCCACCCACCTGAACTGGGGGAGCTCCTGTCTAGAGAGGGTGGGGAAACCCCTTTTGCTTTTTCTCTCAGTCTGTCCACCCACTTGGTCTGGGAGGTGAGCGTAGCCCCAGGAAGTAAACTGCAGAGCAGGAGCTTTCCAGCCAGAGGACTGAAAGGGCAAGGCTGGAAAATTCTAGGGAGATGGTAGACAGAGAGGTCCTGGAGAAAGCAGCCCCTTCAGATGAATTTCTGAATCACCCGTGATCCCCACATAGCACATCCGCACATGGGCCAGATCCAAATAGTGCTTCAGGGGTTTTGAAAATTGAACTGACACCAGAACAAAGGCCCACAGAAGGCTGATTGGGACTTGCAACCTGAATTAAGGTTGAAGATCTTGCTAAAAATGTGGAGATGTTCTCCACAGGAATTAAACAAGACCCAAAACCTCATGGAGAAGGCAATGGCACCCCATTCCAGTACTCTTGCCTGGAAAATCCCATGGATGGAGGAGCCTGGTAGGCTGCAGCCCATGGGGTTGCTAAGAGTCGGACATGATTGAGTGACTTCACTTTCACTTTCCACTTTCATGCATTGGAGAAGGAAATGGCAACCCACTCCAGTGTTCTTGCCTGGAGAATCCCAGTGATGNCCTGTCTGCTTCAGCCCCAGCTCTCCTGGCTTCTTATTGCCCTGGCCCTGAAGGGACACAAACTAATAGTGTGCTTTCCAGTTCAGCACTTGGCCATCAAATATAAAAGGATGCGTAATTGCCTGTTTATCCCTTGTGAAGGGGAAATTGAGTACAAGGGCTAGGCTTTCCCACTGAGTTCCCCGATCCACACACATCCACAGTCAGTCTCTCCCTCCCTCCCTTCACCTCCTCCCAGCACACGAGCACGTACACACACCCACTAAACTGTATCTCTGGTAAGCCCATGGCTGCCTTGCGGTGCCCTCTCCAGCTATTAAGTGCACAGTAACAAGACTACTTCTTAAATAAAGGGTCAGTAGAGAGATTCTGGCTTTGACAGCATCCTCTGGGTCTTTGGAAACTTAAGTATTGCAATTCTAAGCCCATGTATTTTGGGAGTATTGAGTATGGCCCCATAATTAGAACAAATTTCCTGCAAGTCAGTGGCAGAAGTGGGATTAGATTGCCCCATGTTCTGTAAATAAAGAACTAAGATGTTTTTCCTCTCCTTCAAAAAGTGCACGTGCTATAAACAAATTGGTGGTGCATGGTGGTTTGAAAAAGTTTTTTAGCTTTGGCCTCCAACCAGTAGTCTAGATGTACACAGGTTTCTTGCAGTGACAACCTCCAAATCCACAGTGTAACAAGACAGATTCACCTTTAATTGGACTGACAATCTGAAAAAAAATAATAAGGCACAGGGACTTTGAGTTTAATCACTAAAACAGGGACTATCCTATATGTAGAAAGTAAATTCTCCACTTTGGGAGAATTTGGGTAATTATAAGGACATTAGCTTTACAAAATCAAGTAGGAGGGGACAAAAGGTGCAAAGAAAAATCATGTGAAAATGTGATCTTCCCAAACATCTTGAGCCCAAATATCATATATAAGTATTGGCTGCTATTTTTGTATGCTGAACTACTTAAAGGATCATAAAGGTGGCTAGTTAGTGGTTAAATGAAGTATAAGGTCTCAGTGTGCCTCTTCCTTGGGGAATTAGGGGACACCCTGCTTCTTTCTAAACCCTCCTGCAGCGGATCTGATAGACGCTGTTGATCCCAACCCCTTCCCCTCCACTGACTTTAAACAGTCACATTTTAAATCTATGTCAAAAAATAAGACACATGGAGGTGTCATCTCTGATGCAAACTTTTGAAAGAAAAGTGGCAGATTAAGAGAGAGACAAAGATCTATGTAGACAAACCCGTGCTAAAATAATTGTATTAAGCAATGTGCAGACTGGGCAGAAAAGCACTTTGAGTAAAGATTCTTGGGGTCAGGGAAAAAGCAGTTGATGTTTTTTTAAGTTCTCCCAGTATGTATATATTACAATGATTTAGCAAACATCTTAAGAGAATCTTAATTAAAAATTCAGTTGCCAAAATTGCACAGATTATTCAATATTAACTGTACCCCACCCCCTGCACTTAAATAACAGGGATGCTTAAGGACAGTTTTAATTGTTTTAGCATATTTTTAGCTTCCTTTTTCTAAGATTCTTTGAAGGGAAGAAAGAGTGGAAAAAGGTATTTTAACAAAAATGGAAGGAAATAGTATAAAACTATATTTCTTAAAGTATGCAAGCGCTATACCAAGACTTTATAAGGCTTCCTGTTGCCAAACGCGATGCTGAAATAATGCACAAGAAGGCACGTCAGTCCAGTACCAACCGGCTCTGGCCCCTGCTGTTACAAAGTACAGGACTGAGAGATCGCCCCAGGGGTGAAGGGGCTTATCTGGGTCAGACAGCTCCACTCCTCTGGCCCTGGAAACGTTTTCCACAAGAGGAGAAAAGACCAGCCCTCTTGGTAGACCTACCCCAAGGTGAGCTGGCCTAGCCCTGTTTCCGCAGGAGCCGCGTGACCCACCCTCCCCCTCCAGGAGACAGAGCACCCTGGCCTGCCTGTGAATCAGTGCCGAGGCCAAGACCGCAGCGATTCATGCGGCACGATGCTCTTGATTCCCAGACAACGTGCTCAGCTAACAGGCTCACTTGAGATGCATAAACCAAGTTGACTGTTTTCATCTAGTATTCACATTTGGAGTGTTTTTGCATGTCTTTGTACAGATCCACTCCTCTCGTTGCCCATCTTAATCTCCCCTGACTTCTCCATTATCTTTCCACTACTGCCCTTTCTTCTTCTTCTGATCTCACCCACCCTCTTCAAAGAAAATCTTTTTTGAAGCAAGAAGGTAGAACACTCCCTCCTTCNTCAGAATTTTCCACAGTTTATTGTGATCCACACAGTCAAAGGCTTATCATGTAATCCAGCAATTGTACTTCTGAATATTTACCCAAAGAAGCTGAAAATGTATGTCTACACAAAAACACAGACGTATATTTTCAACTTCGTCGGGAAGATCCCCTGGAGGAAGGCATGGCAATCCACTCCAGTAGTCTTGCCTGGAGAATCCCCATGGACAGAGGAGCCTAGCAGGCTNAGCTGAAAATGTATGTCTACACAAAAACACAGACGTATATTTTCAACTTCGTCGGGAAGATCCCCTGGAGGAAGGCATGGCAATCCACTCCAGTAGTCTTGCCTGGAGAATCCCCATGGACAGAGGAGCCTAGCAGGCTACAGTACATAGGGCCACAAAGAGTCAGACATAAGTGAAGCGACTTAGCCCACACACAATAGAACCTACATGAAGATATTTGAAGCAGCTTTATTCATAATTGCCCAAACCTGGAAGCAACGAAGATGTCATTTAATAGGTGAATGGAAAATAAATTGTATTACATCCAGGGGAATATTATTCATCACTAAAAAGAAATGAGCTACCAAGCCATGGAGGGATTTTAAATGCATATTACTAAGTGAAAGAAGGCAATCTGAACATAGATTGATAACAGAACAGCCTATTCACGTGCTGATATGAGCATCTCAGTACATCCCCCCTAGTTTTGCTGTGTGAACCCACAATTGTTCTATAGCCATAGTCTTAATTTTAAAAATGTAAATAGAAAAATTTAACAAAGCCAGTTAACTTTTTTGATAGATGAATAAAACCGACACATTTCTAGATAGAAACATCGATAGATTTACTAGAAAGGAAACAGATGCAAACATAGATTGCAAAGGAAGACTGGCGTCGGGGACCGAGGCTCACCGTCGAGCGCGCGGCGCTGCTCCTCAGTCTCTAGGTTCTGTCTGTCTCTGTGCTGCCTCGCGGACTGCAGCCCGTAGGCGCCTCTGGCTTTCACTGTGTCCTGGAGTTTGCTCAAATTCGTGTCCATTGTGTCTATGATGTCATCCAACCATCTCATCCTCTGTGGTCCCTGTCTCCCCCTGCCCTCAGTCTTTCCCAGCATCTTTCTTTTNGGACCGAGGCTCACTGTCGAGCACGCAGCGCTGCTCCTCAGTCTCTAGGTTCTGTCTGTCTCTTTGCTGCCTCGCGGACTGCAGCCCGTAGGCGCCTCTGGCTTTCACTGTCTCCTGGAGTTTGCTCAAATTCGTGTCCATTGTGTCTATGATGTCATCCAGCCATCTCATCCTCTGTGGTCCCTGTCTCCCCCTGCCCTCAGTCTTTCCCAGTATCTTTCCCAATGAATTGGTTCTTTGAATCAGGTGGCCAACGTACTGGAGTTTCAGCTTCAGCATCATTCCTTCCAAAGAAATCCCAGAGTTGGTCTCCTTCAGGATGGGCTGGTTGGATCTCCTTGCAGTCCAAGGCACTCTCAAGAGTCTTCTCCAGCACCACAGTTCAAAAGCATCAATTCTTTGGTGCTCAGCCTTCTTCATGGTCCAAATCTCACATCCATACATGACCACTGGAAAAACCAGAGCCTTGGCTGGACTGACTTTGTTTGCAAAGTGTGTCTCTGTTTCTTAATGCGCTGCTAGGTTGGTCATATCTTTTCTTCCAAGGAGCAAATGTCTT
>SJYW01026287.1:182646-228213 GCA_006410735.1 Raphicerus campestris
TAGAATGCAAAAGTAGGAAGTCAAGAGATACCTGGAGTAACAGGCAAGTTTGGCCTTAGAGTACAAAATGAAGCAGGGCAAAGGCTAACAGAGTTTTGCCAAGAGAATGCACTGGTCATAACAAACATCCTTTTCCAACAACACAAGAGATAACTCTACATATGGACCTCACCAAATGGTTGATACCAAAATCAGACTGATTATAGTTTTTGCAGTCAAAGATGCAGAAGCTCGATATAGTCAGCAAAAACAAAACTGGGAACTGACTGTGGCTAACATCATTAGCTCCTAATTGAAAAATTCAGGCTTAAACTAAAGAAACTGGGTATAATCACTAGGTTATTCAGGTATGATCTTAATTAAATACCTTATGATTATACAGTGGAAGTGATAAATACAAAGGATTGGATTTGGTATACAGAGTGCCTGAAGAACTATGGACAGAGGTTCATAACATTGTACAGGAGGTAGTGATCAAAACCATCCCAAAGAAAAATAAATGCAAGGATGCAGAGTGGCTGTCTGAGGAAAAGAAGAGATGTGAGAGGCAAGGGAGAAAGCACAAGATGTACCCAACCAAATGGAGAGTTCCAGAGACCAGCAAGGAGAGATAAGAAGGCTTTCTTCAATGAACAATGCCAAGGAGTAGAGGAAAACAATAGAATGGGAAAGACTAGAGATCTCCTCAAAAAACTGGAGATATCAAACAGACATTTCATGGAAGGATGGACATGATAAAGGACAGAAACGGCAAGGATGCAACAGAGGCAGAAGAGATTAAGAGGTGGAAAGAATACACAGAACTATTTAAAACTATCTTAATGACCAAGAAAACCATGATGGCATGGTCACTCACCTAGAGCCAGACACCCTGGAGTGTGAAGTCCAGTGGGCCTTAGAAAGCATTACTACCAACAAAGGAGGTGGAGGTGATGAAATCCCAGCTGAGCTATTTAAAACCCTAAAAGATAATGCTACTAGCAAATGTGGAAAACCCAGCAGGGCCCATAGGACTGGAAAAGGTCAGTTTTCATTCCAATCCCCAAAAAGTGCAATGCCAAAGAATGTTCAAATACCACACAATTGTGTTTATTTCACATGCTAGTAAAGTAATGCTCAAAATTCTCCAAGCCAGGCTTCAGCAATACGTGAACCATGAAATTCCAGATGTACAAGCTGGATTTAGAAAAGGCAGAGGAACCAGAGATCAAATTGCCAACATCTGCTGGATCATGGAAAAAGCAAGAGAGTTCCAGAAAAACATCTATTTCTGCTTTATTGACTATGCCAAAGCCTTTGACTGTGTGGATCACAATAAACTATGGAAAATTCTGAAAGAGATGGGAATACCAGACCACCTGACCTGCCTCTTGAGAATTCTGTATGCAGGTCAGGAAGCAACAGTTAGAACTGGACATGGGACAACAGACTGGTTCCAAATAGGAAAAGGAGTACATCAAGGCTATATATTGTCACCCTTGTTATTTAACTTATATGCAGAGTACATCATAAGAAATGCTGGGCTGGAAGAAGCACAAGCTGAATCAAGATTGCCAGGAAAAATATCAATGACCTCAGATATGCAGATGACACCAGCCTTATGGCAGAAAGTGAAGAGGAACTAAAAAGCCTCTTGATAAAAGTGAAAGAGGAGAGTGAAAAGGCTGGCTTAAAGCTCAACATTCAGGAAATGAAGATCATAGCATCTGGTCCCATCACTTCATGGGAAATAGATGAGGAAACAGTGGAAACAGTGTCAGACTTTTTTTTGGTGGGGGGGCCTCCAAAACCACTGCAGATGGTGACTGCAGCCATGAAATTAAAAGATGCTTACTCCCTGGAAGAAAAGTTATGACCAAACTAGATAGCATATTGAAAAGGAGAGACATTACTTTGCCAACAAACGTCTGTCTAGTCAAGGCTATGGTTTTTCCAGTAGTGATGTATGGATGTAAGAGTTGGACTGTGAAGAAAGCTGAGTTTCGAAGAATTGGTGCTTTTGAACTGTGGTGTTGGAGAAGACTCTTAAGAGTCCCTTGGACTGCAGGGAAATCCAATCAGTCCATTCTGAAGGAGATCAGCCCTGGGTGTTCTTTGGAAGGAATGATGCTAAAGCTGAAACTCCAGTACTTTGGCCACCTCATACGAGGAGTTGATGCTGGGAGGGATTGGGGGCAGGAGAAGAAGGGGACAACAGAGGATGAGATGGCTGGATGGCATCACCGACTTGATGAACGTGTTTGAGTCAACTCCGGGAGTTGGTGATGGACAGGAAGGCCTGGCGTGCTGTGATTCATGTGGTCACAAAGTGTCAGACACGACTGAGTGACTGAACTGAACTGAAGGCATATATATGGAGTCTAGAAATATGATACTGATGGACCTATTTGCAGGGCAGCAATGGAGATGCATACATTGAGAACGGACTTATGGACAAGGCTGGAGGGAGGAAGGAGCGTGTAGGAGGTATGGAAAGAGTAACATGGAAATATACATTATCATATGTGAAATACATAGTCAATGGCAATTTGCTGTATGACTCAGGAAACTCAAACCAGGGCTTGATAACAACCTAGAGGGGTGGGATGGGGAGAGAGGTGGGAGGGATGTTCAAGTGGAAGGGGACATGGGTAAACCTATGGGTGATTCATGTTGATGTTTGGCAGAAACCAACACATAACTGTATTAAAAATAAATGATTTTTTTTAAAAAAAGAATGAAATGCCTAGGAACAAACATACCTAAGGAGGCAAAAGACCCATTCTCTGAAAACTTTAAGACACTGATGAAAAAAATCGAAATGGAAACAAATGGGAAAAAACATGTTCTTGCATAGATGGAATCAAAATAACCATACTACCCAAAGCAATCTACAGATTCAATGCAATCCCCATCGAAGTACCAATGGCACTTTTCACAAAAAACAGAACAAAAATTTTTTAATTTGTATGGAAACATAAAAGACCCTGAGTAGTCAAGCAATCTTTTAAGAAAGAAAAATAGAGCTGGAGGAATCAAGCTCCCTAACTTCAGACTACAAACACTAAAAAGCTACAGTAATCAAGACAGTAGGGTACTGGCACAAAAACAGAAATATAGATGAATGACACAGGATAGAAAGCCAGAAATAAACTCATGCACCTATGGTCACCTTATCTTTGACAAAGTAGGCAAGAATATACATTGTAGAAAAGATAGATGCTTCATTCATTAAGGGGTGCTGGGAAAACTGGACAGCTACATGTAAAAGAAAGAAATTAGAACATTTCCTAGTATAGGACACAAAAGATAAATTTGAAGCAGTTATGTAAGGCCAGTTATTATAAAATTCTTAGAAGCAAACATAGGCAGAAACTCTTTGACATAAATCACAGCAATATTTTTTTTGGATTCACCTCTTAGAGTAATGAAAATAAAACAAAAATAAACAAATGGGATCTAATTAAACTTAAACACTTTAACACAGCAAAGAAACCACAAACAAAACTGAAAGACAACCCACATAATGAGAGAAAATATATGCAAGTGAAGCAAACAGTAGGCGATTTATCTTTAAAATATACAAACAGATCATGCAGTTCCATGTCAAAGAACAAACAAACAACCTAATCAAAAAATTGGCAGGTCTAAATAGACATTTCTTCAAAGAAGACATATAGATGGCCAAAAAGCACATGAAAAGATCCTCAACATCCCTAATCATTAGATAAATGCAATTCAAAGCTAAAATAAAGTATTTCACATCAGTCAGAATGATCATCTTAAAAATGCCCACAAATAGTAAATGCTGATGACTATGTGGATAAAAGGGAACCCTCCCACAATGTTGGCAGAAATGTAAATTGGTACATCCACTATGGAGAACAGTACGGGTGTTTCTTAAAAAACTGAAGACAGAGCTACCATATGACCCAGGAATCCCATTCCTATACATATACATAGAAAATAAACATAATTAGAAAAGAGACACATACCCCAATGTTCACTATAGCACTATTAACAATAGTCAATGTCCTAAATCTCCACTGACAGAAGAGTGGGTAAATATGTGATACACATATACAATGGAATGTGACTCAGCCATATAAAAAGAATGAAATAATGCCATTTGCAGCAACTTGGATGAACCTAGAGATTATCACACTAAGTGAAGTCAGACAAAGACAAATATTATGTGATATCACTTACATGAGTAATCTAAAAAAAAAAATGATACAAATGAACTTAATTACAAAATAGTAGTCCCTCAGACTGCAGGGAGATCCAACCAGTCCATCCTAAAGGAATTCAGTCCTGGATATTCACTGGAAGGACTGATGTTGAAGCTGAAACTGCAATACTTTGGCCACCTGATGCAAAGAGCTGACTCATTTGAAAAGACGCTGATGCTGGGAAAGACTGAGGGCAGGAGAAGAAGGGGACGACAGAGGATGAGATGGTTGGATGGCATCACCAACTCAATGGACATGAGTTTGGGTGGACTCTGGGAGTTGGTGATGGACAGGGAGTCCTGGCATGCTGCGGTTCATGGGGTCACAAAGAGTTACATATGACTGAGTAACTGAACTGAACTGAACAGAGTCACAGACTTCAAGAAGAAACTTAGAGTTACCAAAGGGGAAAGGCAGGGAGTTTGGGATTAACATATATACACTACTATATGTAAAACATATACACACTACTATATATATAATATATATATACTATATAGTATAGTATAGATATAGTATATTATATATAATCAATGAGACCTACTGTCTAGCACAGGGAACTATATGCAACATTTTGTAATAACCTATATGTGAAAAGATTCTGAAAAAGAACAGATATATGCATATGGACAATTAAATCACTGCTGGACACCTTAAACTAACACAAGTATAAATCAGTATATTCCAATATAAAATAAAAATAAAACTAACAACAGCAACAAAGGGAACACTCATACATTGTTGGTGGGGAAGTAAATGGGGCAGTCACTGTGTAAAATAATAAGAGGTTTAAAAAAAAAACCAAAAATAAAACAATACCCTATCATATAGCCCAGTATTTCCACTTTTAGTTATCTACCCAAGAAATACGGAAACACTAACTTGAAAAGATCCACTGCAATGTTCATGGCAGCATTATTTACAATAGCCATGATAAGGAAGCAACGTAATCATCCATCAACAAATCAATGGTTTAAAAAGACGATACACACAGACACACACAATGGAATACCACTCGGTCATAAAAATAATGAAAATTTACCATTTGCAACAACATGAAGGCTTTGGAGGATATTATACAAAATGAAATAAGTTAGAGAGAAAGACAAATACTGCATGATATCACTTCTATGCAAAATCTAAAAACTATAACAAACTGGTGAATATAACGAAAAAGAAGTTGACTCACAGATACAGAAAATACACTAGTGGTTACCAGTAGGGACCGAAAAGGAGGGAGAGGGCGATTTAGGAATAGAGGCTTAAGAGGTACAAACTAATATGTAAAAAAAAGTTATAAAGATATACTCTATAACAGGGAATATAGTCATCATATTATAATAACTGTAAGTGGAGTCTAGCCTTTAAAAATTGTCAATCATTATTTTATATACCTATAACTTCAATATGGTACAGCAACTATATTGTTGTTGTTTAGTCATTAAATTGTGTTTGACTCTTTTGGGACCCCATGGACTGCACTCTGCCAGGTTCCTCTGTCCCAGGGATTTCCCAGGCAAAAATACTGGAGTGGCTTGCCATTTCCTTCGCCAGGGTGTCTTCTCAACCCAGGGATCAAATTTGTTCCTCCTGCATTGGCAGGCAGAGCCATTAGGGAAGCCATTATAGTCCAACTGAAAATAACAAGAATATCAATATTCTAGACTGGTACTGCTCCATCATCCTGGGTATAAGAAGAGAAGATGATGAAGAGCAAAGCTATAGCCAACCTATGACATGTATGCAGTATTAGCATGAATTAGACTTTAAGCCACTATGATATGGGGAAGCCTGTTATGACATATTTAACTTAATCTGACTGACACATGCTTGACCCAAGATTCAAGGTTCATATGACAGACCATTCCAAACACAGCAACAGATAATTGACAAAAGCAAACAAACAAACCAAAAAACCCAAACAAACCAAAACCCAGGAAAACAAAAAATTTGGGAGAAAATGACTCAAACTTCATTACAACATAAAAAATTTATCCAACGATATAATTTTTAAAGTATCACCTTCTTTCTTCAAGGTCTTGTTTAACCTTGAAGCTCTCCCAAGCACTGCCCTAAAGTCCTCATAATACCTTAAGTACAAAGTTTGCTTGAGTAGAACCCTTGGGGTCAGCTCAGCAAATTCTTCACAATCTCTGTTGTATGTATGTTAGAGAGATTATTTAGATTGATCTCACCTTTAAAAAAAGATCAGTGAATGTTAAAATTGATCAGGGAAGTCTTCCACTGGGACATAATTGTTTTTGAAAAACACACAGATTTAGACAATAAGCGCTTGGACTCCCATCATAGCTAAGTCAGTAAAGAATCTGCCTGCAATGCAGGAGATCAGGGTTCAATCCCTGGGTCAGAAATATTCTCTGGAGAAGGAAATGGCAACCCATGCCAGTATTCTTGCCTGGAGAATCCCATGGACGGAGGAGCCTGGCGGGCTACAGTCCATGGGCTCACAAGAGTTGGACACGACTTAGCTACTAAACCATCATCAACATTTCTAAAAAATTAGTTACATATTTTAATATATTTTCTGAAAATAAGGAACCCATTATTTTTCTAGTTATATTGTATAATCAAAATGGTTCTGTTTACCATAGAATTATTTTTTCTCTCCTAAGGAAATTAAGTTCAGTACAATTCCTGGCTTCAGCCAAAGTTTTAAGGTTCCACTAGTTCATTCACATCTGCTCATGATGTTACAGTCCTTTAGGATTCAGTGCACAGACTTAAAAGAATCTTTACTTTAAAAAGCAGGTCAACCAGCACATTCCAAAGTGAATTTACCTTAGAGGCTTTTCAGAGTAGTCTGGGCAGAACTTGGTGGTGATGCCAGGTGTTAGCTAACCCAAGGCATGGAGATAATTTTGGGATTCAGCTTCTTGTTATCTTGGACTGAGAAAAGCAATTTATGTCCTGAGAAGTCATCTAAAATAGTATGAAATTTCTGTAATTAACTTTCAAGATGGGATATACCCATTAATTTATACACTTCCTTCTCTTTACTCCTGAATCTAGTCTTTTGGCTATTTTTCTGCTACCTGCTCAATCCACATTTAAGTATCTTAAATGTGACTGTAGGGTGCATGTCAACTTGGGTTTTAAGGAAGAATATAGCTATCTATTTCAGGGGTGAAAAATATATTACCTTAATCACTAGCATCAGTGTTCCTCAAAAGGATAGGCAAGTCTTTGTATTGTACATAATTTTCCAAGTCTTTTTTGTGGAAATAGAGTGCAGAGAGCACTATCCTTCCAGAATATGTGGGAACAAGCAGACAGACAAACTACTCTGATTAACAAGTTAAAAGGAAGAACTTCCTTGGTGGCCCAGTGGTTGAGAGTCCACCTTCCAGTGCATGGGTTTGAGCCCTGCTTGGAGAGCAGGGATCCCACATGCTATAGGGCAACTAAGCCCACAAAGAAGAGCCCACGTGTCACAATTAAGACCCAATGCAGCCAAAATATTAGTTAAGTGGTAGTTTAGTCGCTAAGTCATGTCCAACTCTTGTGACCCTGTGGACTGTAGCCTGCCAGGCTTCTCTGTCCCTGGGATTCTCCAGGCAAGAATACTGGAGTGGGTTGTCATTTCCTTCTCCAAAATAATTAAATAAATACTTTTAAAACAAGTATTTTTAAAAGAAGACATTAAAAGTAGAGGGGAAAGGTAGGCAAAGGGTATTGAGCAACAAGCTGGCAGAGAGATTGCCAGTGAGAAATTTCCAGGAACAATGGTATGCAAGGATGCCCACTACAAACCAGTACTAAGACTCAAATTTTAGTTAGAATGGGGAGGAGGAGATCAAGATGGCAGAGTAGAAAGACATGGACCCACCTCCCTCTACAAACACATCAAAAACTCATCTACATGTGGAACAAATCTCAAAATACCAACTGAAAACTGGCAGAAAGGTGCTTATACAACCAAAACTGCAAGAAAGTTCCCTATATAACGTGTAAGATGAAAGGAAAGAAAAATAAAAGAAGGGATCAGGCTGAAACCTGTACCCCTTGGAGGGAGCTGTGAAAGAGGAAAGGGTCCCTCCACCTGGGATCCTCTGCTGGCTCAGAGGTCTGCTGGAGCATACAGGAAGATGGGTGGTGTAGATTTTGCTCAAGAGGAGGGTATGAAGAGGGTACGGGAGCTGCCAGGCAGTGTACAGAGGGGCTGGCACAGACGGTCCCTGCCATGTCACTGCCTTTCCCAGCTCATGACGCACTTCTGCTAGTGGATGCAGTGGGTAGGCAGCAAAACTCACGCTTCAGTGGACAGACTCAGCTAGAGGCCTTGGTTTGGTTGTGTGGAGACAGCCTAGACTAGAGTCTGTGCTGCAATTATGGGTGCACACAGGATGGAGGGCGGGTCTGCCATAGTAGTTCACTATCAGCATGCTCGTGGTGGGACACTGTTGGTCATGCTGGGCTTTGGGATCATGTATGTCCCAGAGCAGGACAGACGTCCTAGCCTTAAATTTGAGATCAAAAATAGAATATAAATGAACTTATTTACAAAACAGATTCACAGACATAGAAAAATAATTACAGTTATCAAAGGGGAATGGAGGGAGAGGTAAATTAGGAGTTTGGGATTAACACAAACACACTACTGTGTATAAAGCAAGTAAATTACAAGGGCCTACATCACTGACTCGACGGTCGTGAATCTGCGTGAACTCCGGGAGTTGGTGATGGACAGGGAGGCCTGGCGTGCTGTGATTCATGGGGTCGCAAGGAGGTGGACATGACTGAGTGACTGAACTGAACTGATAACACAAGGAACTATATTCAATATATTTTAATAAACTATCATGGAAAAGTATCTTTAAAAAGAATGTATATGTATACATAATTAAATCACTTTGCTGTACAGCAGAAACACAACATTGTAAACCAACTATACNAAACTCCAGGAGTTGGTGATGGACAGGGAGGCCTGGTGTGCTGCAGTTCATGGGGCTGCAAAGAGTCAGACACGACTGAGCAACTGAACTGAACTGATCCTTCTCAAAATTTACCAAAAAACTGAAGAGAACAGACTACTCCTCAAATCATTCTACAAAGTTACCATTAGCCTGATAACAAAACCAGACAAAGCCACTACAAAAAAAGAAAATTATATGTCAATATCTTTGATAAGTGTAGAGGCAAAAATCCTTAACAAAATACCAGCAAACTGAATCCAACAACAAAGAAGAATAATACTGTACAACATGATCAAGTTGGATTCATTCCAGGGTCACAAGGAGGTTCATTATGGACTAATCAATGTAATACACCACAGCAACAAAAGAGAAGACAAAAACTGCATGATCATCTCAGAAGATGAAGAAGATGATAGACGCATTGACAAAATTCAATAGCCATTCATGATCAAACTCTGACCAAAGTGGGTATAGTGGGAGGATATCGCAACATAATAAACATCATAGCCAATGAAGTACTCAATGATGAAAAACTTAAAGCCTTTTTGCTAAATTCTGGAATAAGACAAGAATGCCCAGTCTCACCACTTCTATTCAACATAGTATCAGAAGTTCTAGCTATAACAGTCAGACAAAAAATAAAAGATCTCCACACTGGTAAGGAAGGGGTAAAATTGTCACTACATGCAGATAACATGACATACCATACACAAAATTCTAAAACTCCACACAAAAANTATCAGAAGTTCTAGCTACAACAGTCAGACAAAAAATAAAAGATCTCCACACTGGTAAGGAAGGGGTAAAATTGTCACTACATGCAGATAACATGACATACCATACACAAAATTCTAAAACTCCACACAAAAATTACTAAAACTGATAAATGAGGTCAGTAACATAGCAAGATAAGTATATAAAAATCTGTTTTGTTTCTTTATACTAAGAAGAAACATCAAAAAGAAAAAGTAAAAGAAAAATCTTATTGTGTCTAAAAAATAAAATAGGAATAGACCTAGTCAAGGAGGAGAAAGACCTATGCACTTAGAACAATAAAACAGTGATAAAGGAAATTACAATGATTTTAAAAAATGGAAAGATGCCCCATGCCCTTGGATTGGAAGAATATTGTTAAAATGTCCATACTACTCAAAGAAATTTACAGATTTAATGTGATCCCTATCAAATTATCCATGATATTTTCCATAGAATTAGAATAAATAGCCCTAAAATTTATGTGGAACCACAGAACACCCAGAATTGCCAAGGAAATCCTGAGGAAAAAGAACAAAACTGGAGGCAAAACCCTCCCAGACTTCGGACAATACTACAAAGCTGCTGCTGCTGCTGCTAAATCGCTTCAGTCGTGTCCGACTCTGTGCAACCCCATCGACGGCAGCCCACCAGGCTCCCCGTCCCTGGGATTCTCCAGGCAAGAACACTGGAGTGGGGTGCCATTTTCTTCTCCAATGCATGAAAGTGAAAAGTGAAAGTGAAGTCACTCAGTCGTGTCCGACTCTTTGTGACCCCGTGGACTGTAGCCTACCAGGCTCCTCCGTCCATGGGATTTCCCAGGCAAGAGTACTGGAGTGAGTTGCCATTGCCTTCTCTGACTACAAAGCTATGATAATCAAATCAGCATGATACTGGCACAAAAAAGACATATAGCCCAATGCAACAGAATAGAGATCCCTGAAATAAACCGACACACCAATGGACAACTAATCTTTGACAAAGGAGGCAAGAATAAACAATGGAGAAAAGACAGTCTTTTCAGCAGTTGGTATTGGGAAAGCTGGATAGGTGCAGGTAAATCAATGAAGTTATAATATTCCCTTAAATCATCCAGAAATAAACTCAAAATGGTTTAAAGACTTTAATATAAGACATGATACCCTAATGTTCCTAGAATATAGGAAAATATCAATCCCCCAAGGCAATACAAATAAAAGCAAACATAAACAAATGGTACATAATCAAACTTAAAAGCCTTTTCACGGCAAAAGAACCATTAACAAAATGAAAAGTAAACCCACACACTGGGAGAAAATATTTGCAAATAATTTGACCAGCAAGGAATTAATTTCTCAAATATACAAATAACTCATACAAGTCAATAACAACAACAAAAACAACCCAATCAACAAACAGGCAGAAGACCTAAATACACATCTCTCCAAAGAAAACATACAGATTGCCAGAAGGCACAGGAAAAGATGCTCATCATTACTTATTAGGAAAACTACAAATGAGGTATCACCTCATTTGGTCAGATTGGCCATCATTAAAAAGTCTACAAATAGCAAACGCTGGAGGGGGTCTGGAGAGAAGGGAATCCTACTACACTGTTGGTGGGGTTATAAATTGGTACAGTCACTATGGAAAACAGTATGGAGGTTCCCAAAAAACTAAAAATAGAGCTACCATATGATCCACCAATCCCACTCCTGGGCATATAACCAGACAAAATTATACTTTGAAGACACATGAACCTCAAATGTTCACAGTTGCACTATTTACATAGCCAAGACATGGAAACAACCTCAAGGTTCATCAACAGTTGAATGGATAAAGATGAGGTGTATTTATACAGTGGGCTATTACTCAGCCATAAAGGATGAAATAATGTCATTTTCAGCAACATGGGTGCAACTAGAGATTATCATACTTAGTGAAATCAGAAAGAATACCATATCACTTATATGTGGAATCTTAAACATGACAGAAACGAACCTAAGTACAGAACAGAAACATAAAGATACAGAGAACAGACTTGTGGCTGCCATGGGTGAGGTGGGTGGAGGAGGGAAGGATTTCATATTTCAGCTTCCTCATATTCCAGTTTTACTGAACATGACTCCTTCAGCCCTAAAGCTATTCTTCTGAAAACCTACAAAAGTATAGCACTTTGAATAATTACACATTTATAAAATGTTGTTATTCTTTCTGGAGTAATGTGTTGCCATTATCAGCTATTCCTGAATTAGGATGTGCCATCTTGTCTCTTGCAAAGCTACAGGAAAGGAGGTCTTTACCAGGGCTTTCCTTAACCTTTCTTTTCCCTAGCTCTTGTAATTGGAGACCCCAAACAAGTTATTTCATCTCCCTCAGCTCTCAAATCCTTTTCTGCCAGGTGGGAATAATATGATCACCTCACCCTGTTGTGAGGATTTACTTTGTTACATGTGGTTATCTAGGTTTATTAACACTATTTGCAAAAGAGACTGTAACCCCTACTGCATGTAGTAGGCACTCAGAAAATACAGTTTTTCCCCACTGTTTTCTGACCAAGCATGTTTGTTTTTCTAACCAGTAAAGCATTGTCCCTTGGTTTTTTTTTTCACTTATTCATTCATTCAATATTTATTGATGACTGTGCACACCAAGCATTGTTCTAGGTTCTGGGGGATAACTGAGTGAACCACACAGAGGAGGCCCCGACTTCATCGAGTGGCTTGGTCTTAGCACAGAGGCGGGGCTATGTTCTCCTCTAGCTACATTTGAATGCATCTTTCCCAGTGTGAGCTCCCAGCTGGCACAACCTTGTTTCATTTCTCCATTTCCTTTTACTTCGATTTCTGGTACTTTCCTCCAACACTCATAGCTTGTGGCAGTATATGATTCAGAGGGAAATAACTTGGAAAAGTAGACTAATGCTCAAAGATACATAAAGGGTTGCAGAAGTACCCCTATGGCGTTTGACAACTACCAAAGCTCCAAGATAAACAAGGCTAAGAAATATTCGTGTTTAATGAAACCCAGCATTCCTCCCCGGCAGAAGTCCTCAGTGCAGACAGCATGAGAGCTGGAGGTGCTTGGATCAAATTGCCGTACTGACAAACTTGCTTTCCTCCACATTGCTACCAGACAAATTACAGCCAAATGACTCTCAGATAAATTTGTTCTCATTCCTCCAAATCTGCAGGATGAGGTTCTGTGCTTTTGTGTCTCTGGCATGGAGCTCAGGGTCTAGTACCAGGCAGCCTATGTGTTCTTGTTTGTCTCCTCCTGGTATACTCTCAGCTTCTCAAAGTCTGGGCCACCAGCCTATTTGTTTTTGCATTCTTAAGCCATGCACAAGGCTTGGTACACAATAGCCACTCAGCACACATTTGATAAACAAAGGAATGAACAAAAGGATGGAAGGGTGTTAGTGGAAATTTTTGGAAGCTGGTGCTCAGCACACAAGCTCTGACACACCAGGAAGGGAGAGGCTGGGCTGGGTGGGGGTCATGACTGCAATCTGAGGGCTGGGTTCCTCCAAGAACTGTGGACCCAGCGTCAATGCCCCTGCCCTCCTGGTGACACAGGGTCATGTCTGTGCAAGACCACTCCCCTCCCCCATCGCATAACAGGAGGCTTCCTGTGATCAGCCTGCTTTGGAAAACTGCTTGCACCTGGCCTGGAAGAACACAATTAAAAGACGCCGTAAAAATTGACAGATCCCAGTGCGGAGGGCCGAAAATACATTACAATTCCAATCGAACTATAAATAAAGCCCCTAAATTAAATAAATCTCGCACAATTATGGATTAAAACATGTTTAGTGTTAATGGCCTTGCACATGGACCCTGACTCCCGAAATTGTTGCTGAGGCTGCATGGCTGGGGGATTGCATCATAATTAACACCAGCCCATCCCTGGAGGGGCTGGCCTGAAGTTCAACTGCGGGCCTTCAGGACGCGAGGAGGGTACCAGCCTTGTCCCCCACTTTCTGATGCTTACCCCGCCCCTTCTTGGTGACACTGACTTTTTTCCTGGAAGACTTTGACCTGGAGATGGTCATTAATGCACAGCACCTGACCTTGGACACAAAGGCTTATTTTGGGCTGAGCTTTCTGTCTCCCCAGAAACCTGGGTCCCACAGATCCAAGTGCTCCAAATAAGTGAGTCAACACCAAAAAGGGGTTGTTAAAGAAATACCTGGATGGTTCAGCTATTTGCTCACACTACCCTGTTGCTTTGAAGCCCTTAAACTGCAATGCATTTAACCAGAAACAATATCATGCAGTAGAATGGCCCATGTTTCCTCTAATACAGAGGCCCCCAGTCTTTGGGGCACCAGGGACTGGTTTTGTGGAAGACAATTTTTCCATGGACCCGGAGGAGTGGGGTTGGAGTTGGGGAAGGTTCAGGTGATAATGTGAGTGACAAGCACGGGCAGATAAACCTTCGCTTGCTGGCCCACCACTCACCTTCCTGTGGTGCAGCCAGCTTCCTAACAGGCTATGCATGGGTAGTGGTCCATGGCCTGGAGTTTGGGGACCCTTGCTTTATTAATACTCCAACTTCAATTGCTAGAACCAAGGAGGTCAGTAACACCATGAAGGAGAATTAAAGGTACATAAGTTCTAGCTACCCCCAAAGCAAGTGAGTCCTAAAATTTAGGAAACTTTACAGGAGAAAACTATTTTTCTGTTTTCATTTAAAACAAATGAAAACCATTTTCATTTAAGACAGATTCTTACCTGTAACCACTGTTGAACAGAAGGAAGGAGGCCACAGGCCCTGTGTAAGCGCTCCCAGACGCAGGGTGATGCCGCGGGTGCCCAAGTCAGCATGGGAGGCTGCCTGGTGCCTGCTGCCAACACTATCATGGACTGAGTGCATGCTCATCTCGGTTTCAGTTTCAGGTCTCCAAACTGAGGATAATAATAGTACTTACCTCTTGGTCACGAGGATCTGGCACACAGCAAGCACCTGTGAATGCCTGCTGTTATTCCGATCATCATTGTAATGCAAGCCCCATTCTTACTCACCTGTTCCAACTCTGGAGGGCATGGGCCTTGTTCCCCCAAGGAAGGGGCCACAGGCTGGTTTGCAGGCTTGCAGGACTGCAGAGGGAGCACACTCAGGTGACTAGCTTTTATATATGTAAAAATCTATATGAAGATTGATTTCCAGGACTTGGCTTATGTGATTGTGAAGTCTGTTAGGCAAGATTGAAAACCACAGGGCAGGCTCAAGAAGAGCAACCAGAAGGCTCGGGCATGATCTGAAACTGCATTCCACAGGTGGAATTTCTTCTTCTTCAGGGAAGATTTGGTCTTGTTTTTAAGGCTTTTCTACTGATTGAGCCAGCCCATCCAGATAATCTAGAATAATGTTGCTTAAAGTAAACTGACTGTCGACTTTAGTCACAGGTACAAAATAACTTCATAGCAACACCCAGAATAATATTTGATTGAATAGCTGAGGGTTATAGCTGAGCCAAGCTAACCTGTTAAACCGATCCATCACACCTGAGGTCGTAAAGAATGGCCATGCAATGAAAATACAGGTCTCCTGCCTCCTGCCCCAGGAACTCTCTTCCTTGTTGTGCCTTCCAACTGCCCGAGGCAAAGAAGAGTAGTGTATGCTAATGCCTTCTCTGAATGTGACCACAGGAAATTTCCAGACAGCTTAATCTCCAGAAGGATGTATTTTCTCTTGTAATGAATTAAAAGCCTCTGGAAAATAGTGAGTTCATTGTGTGAGGAACCATATTCAACCTCCAAAAAGAGGAATGAAGGAAGCCCTTCCTTGTGGACCATGATCAGAAGATAGAAGGAGACAGGGCTCATGTTTTGTACAGTATGCCTGTTGGGTTGTTTGGGGCTGGCTTCCAGCAAGATTGTCAGTGCTGGGCCATTCTGGTTGTTATTTAGTTTGCCTACCAACACTGGACAGAGGATGGACTTCCTTAGGCTGGTGTGGTTTAAAGAGAGTAGCCACTTAAGATACATCTGACAGCGTAGACAGAATCTCTAAGACACAATCCCTTCAGTGAACCCCAACCTGGAGGTGGGGAATAGTCATATCCTGGGGTGGCAAAGATTGTTATCATCAGTTAATGCCGCAGAAATCCTCCCAGAGGGCTGCCTGGCCCCACGGAATCCCCTCACAGCTGAGCAGAGTCACAGAGAGACTGTAAAAGTAGATGGAGATGGTTACTTACAAAATCAGAAGCACGATAGACGGGAAGGCACAGACTATGGAGTCCAGCAATGGCTAAGCTCTTCTCACGTGTCAGATCTCTAATCTTTCCTCTTCATTATCTACCCTCTGCTTTCTTTTTCTACCACATCTCTCAGCTTCCAGTTCCAGAAATTTCTCTGTTTTTATGGGCTCAAGTGATTCAGTTGGGCTGCCTTCTTTTTAAAGGTCAGCTAATTAGTAAGCTTAAGTATATCTGTAAGATCCCATTCACAACAGTACCTAGGTTAGTGTTTGATTAAATCACCAGGAACAAGCATTGTAGCTGGCTCTGAAAATGGAGGCTGCAGAGCAGGAGCTGGCTTTCTCTAAAAGTTGAGAAGCACCTCCAATGAAAGCCTGCCAGGAAAAGGGGACCTCAGTCTACAGCCTCATGAAACTGAATTCTGCCATGATCCTGGAAGCAGATTTTCACCCAGGGCTTCTGGTCTTCACCATACAGCTCTACTAATTTCTTGATTTTAACCCAGAGAATCCCTGTCAGACTTCTGATCTATAATCTTCAGATAATAAATTTGCATTGTTTTAAGCCACCAAGTGTGTGATAAATTGTTACAGTAGCAGTAGAATACTTATATTCTCTCTTCCCACTTTGGGTTAGACCCATGCTGGTGGCCTCATCCCACCACCTCCCTGAGGAACAATTTGTCTGCGTAAGTAAGACACCTTTTGTTTATTAGGAAGAATAAATTGGCTTTTCCGTATGTCAGCGGAATCCTAATATATCAAGGAACAGACTGGAATAGTGTCTCACTGTGGCCTCTCAGCAAAAGCCTCATTCATGATGAATTCTCTCCCTCCTAGAAGGCAGAAATGGTTGCATTAGAAGTACTCCACCTCTAGCTCTATTCGTAATAGCCAAGGCATGGAAACAAATGTCCATCAATAGATGAATGGAGATATATATATAGATAGATATAGATATACCATCTTCTTCCATTTTATATATATATATATAATGGAATACTACTCAGTCATAAAAAAGAATGCAATAATGCCATTTGCAGCAACATGGATGGACCTAATGATTACCACACTAAGTGTAGTAAGTCAGAAAGAGAAACAATTATTATCTTAGGTCCAACCGTCTTACCTTGAAGAATGAAGGCAAAAAAAAAAAAAATCATAGGATGGATTAGCTGGAAAAATGATGCTCCTATAGTATTCTTGCCTGGAGAATCCTATAGACAGAGGAGCCTGGTGGGCTAAAGCCCACGGGGTTACAAAGAGTTGGCCACGACTGAGCGACATGCAGAGAGAAGGCAATGGCACCCCGCTCCAGTACTCTTGCCTGGCAAATCCCATGGGTGGAGGAGCCTGGTGGGCTGCAGTCCATGGGGTCGCACAGAGTTGGACATGACTGAGCAGCTTCACTTTCACTTTTTACTTCCATGCTTCGGAGAAGGAAATGGCAACCCCCTCCAGTGTTCTTGCCTGGAGAATCCCAGGGATGGGGGAGCCTGGTGGGCTGCCATCTATGGGGCTGCAGAGAGTCAGACACTACTGAAGTGACTTAGCAGCAGCAGCAGCAGCAGCAGAGCGACATGCACGTGCACACACACACACACAGAGTTATACAATATAAGGTGTGTGTTTGTGTGTCAGGGCTACTCTTGTCTCTGAAATCCTGATAGCACCTGTAGCCTGAACCATCTACTAGCTTGAAACCATATACTAGTTCTACAAGTACAACTTACCTCCACAGCAGAATTGTATTCTTGCACATAAGGACCACATTTTCAAAAAGAAAAATCTTTAAAACTGTCTTACTTGTTTTTATCCCAGTTGCACAATGCCCCATAGTATGTTTATTGCATAATATAGTCAGCTGTTCATCTACTGAACATTGCCGTTCTATTTGTTTCTTTGCTATTATGTAATATACTACCATGAGGATGTACAAGAAATTTTGTTATTTATTCTCTATTTCCTTAGGAAATATTTCTGAATTAAGACCAAGAGGTGAAAACCCTTGAAAGGAGTTGTATATTTCCATGTTGCTCTCTCCCAGATTAGGAACATTTAACCTTCTCACCAGCCATATGTGGAAAATTCCAGGCTCATGCTCTCCAGTGCTATTATTAAAGTCTTTGTTGATAAAACAGTAGAGAAAACAACTGAGAAATTATCTCCTTGTGTAGTCTTCCTTTTGTAAATTACCAATGAGGTAAACATATATTGCTGCTGCTGCTGCTGCTAAGTCGCTTCAGATGTGTTCGACTCTGTGCGACCCCATAGACGGTAGCCCACCAGGCTCCCCCATCCTTGGGATTCTCCAGGCAAGAACACTGGAGTGGGTTGCCATTTCCTTCTCCAATGCATGAAAGTGAGAAGTGAAAGTGAAGTCTCTCAGTCATGTCTGACTCTTAGCGACCCCATGGACTGCAGCCAACCAGGCTCCTCCGTCCATGGGATTTCCCAGGCAAGAGTACTGGAGTGGGGTGCCATTGCCTTCTCTGAAACATACATTATGAACATATTTATCACCTCTTATGTTTCTCCATTTAAAATATTGAGTTCATAGTATCTCCCCTAACATTTTCAGTGAGTTTTTGTATATCAAAGGCAGTAGTCACTACCTCTTTNAACATACATTATGAACATATTTATCACCTCTTATGTTTCTCCATTTAAAATATTGAGTTCATAGTATCTCCCCTAACATTTTCAGTGAGTTTTTGTATATCAAAGGCAGTAGTCACTACCTCTTTGTTGTGGAAAACATTTTTTTCCAGTTTTACTCATGATGATTTTTGATGTTCAGAAGATAGTTTCAAACTTTTGACTTAAATACACAAAAATGAAATTCCTTTGTTAGTTCTTGCTTTGCTTTTACATTTAAGACATTCTTTTCTCTACAGAGATTATTCAATATTTGGTCTCTTTCTGGTTTTTATAGACTGCTTTTATTAATTTATTGGTAATCATTTTATTTTTCCAATTATTATTATTAGTTTTTATTGGAATATAGTTGCTTAACACAGACTGTATACCTAACTCTAATCCAGCTAGAATTTATTTTGGTTAATGATAAACTAATTTGAAAAACTTCCTCCCTCAAAGCTTTCTCATTTATGAACTTGATTTGTTTTTTCAGTACAGAATTATTTATTTATTTTTATTATAAAAGTGATATTTGTTTAGTGGAAAATTCAAATAATTAGTAAACAGAAAAACAAGAAAGGGAAGGTTGCCCACAATTATCTCCATGCTGGTTTCCTTCAAGATTTTCTTCTATGTATAAACTTTTAAAAATAATAGTAATATGTGATTTTGTTTTTACTTATCTAGATATTGATAGTATTTTTTCCATACAGAGATTTAACTCACTTTTAAAACAGTGATTTGATATTCCACTAAATACTTAAAATAATTTAATGAGTTCTCTGTCTATAAAATGTAGATTTTTCNTTTCTCCCCATTATAATTTCTCTGGCCATTTGCCCCCTTCAATTAGGCTAGTCTTTCTGTATTCATTCCCTCAGGAAAGAATGTGATAGGGGAAGGCAGAGAAAAAGGGAACTTCTTCTTGGCTTTGAGGTCCAAACACTAGATCCTGTGAGGAAGGAAAGAACTGACAAAAGATAGAGGAGAAATTAAGGATTAAGAGTAAGATGTTCCTGCCTGTGGTGGTGGTGGTTTAGTCACTAAGTCGTGACTGACTCTTGCAGACCCATGGACTGTAGCCTGCCAGCCTCCTCTGTCCATGAACAGGCAAGAAGATTGGAGTTGGGTGCCATTTCCTTCTCCAGGGGATCTTCCTGATCCAGGGATCGAACTCGAGTCTTCTGCCTTGGCAGGTGGATTCTTTATGACTGAGCTTCCAGGGATTCCCATTCCTGCCTGCCTGGACCCCTCTAGAAAAATCACTAGGATTATGGGAATCCGAGGAAAGGGAAAGCAATGGAGATGTTTAGTGGGGGTGCGCCGCAGCCACCCTCATCCCCATCCCTGCAGTCTGCCCACCCTCTGGTTCTCACTGGCCCACGCAGGGCCCTGTGACCTCTTCTTCCTGCCATCTACCAAGGTCTTGCCTTCACAGCATGTCTGTGACCAGCCCACAGGGAAGCTGTTCTCTGTACTCTGCCACTTTGCTCCAACCATTTGATTAATTCTGTTTAAACTGCCCTTAAGCTCTCCTCCAGGCTAACAGGGTCCAGACAGATCCTGTTACAATTATATGTTATGAACCAAATCACACACAGCTGGGCTCGGGCTCAGTAACTAAAGATGTCTCTATTCCACTCAGACATGGATGTATTCTCCAAAGAATGCAGCTATAATGGAGAGATGGCAGAGGGTGCGATTATTTTTGAAATGGGGACCCTGAAGGTGCATCTTGAAAGTGATCCACAGAGGTGATGATACAGAAGGTACATTTCTGATCTGATGGAAAGAGGTCTCTGGCCCTTCCCCACTGGCTCAGAAGCTTTCTAGTGTCAGTCTCCAGGTCAGAATTTCCACAGGGAGGATGGGAGCCAGGAACACAGCCAGATTCAGTTACCTGGGAGAGGCTGTTGGTGGGTTCAGACAGCCTGTGAGGCCTTCTATGGTAGACTTTACCACCTCTGGCCCCCAACGAACCATGCCTCCCTGTGTGGTCCCCTCTCCTATGGACTCTGGGCTGGGCCTTGTGACTTGCTTGGTCAATGAGACATAAGCAAGTCGGATGCAAGCAGAGAGCCTTGCACAAGGGGGCTCATCCTCTTGGGACTTCCCTCTTGGAAACCAGCTACTATTTGGTAAAGAAGCCAATATAGATTCCCAGAGGGAGAGAGAAACCCGAGGCACGGTAGCTTGCAGCCAGGACTACCTACCAGACCCATGGGTGATACCTTCATGGACATCTCCCCAGGTGAATACAGCAGCCTAAGAGACTCCAGCAGATACACATGCCGCAGAGTTGAGCCATACCCTCTGAGCCTCTCCAAGTTACAGAATATGAGCAAATAATGGCTGCTGTCATCTAAAGCCACTGTTTGGAGTCATTATTCATGCAGCCAAAGGTAATAGAAATTCTTTCCAGAGGACACTTTCCCATCCAACTGCAGGAGCTTTCCACAAGACAGGGACCTTGTCCATTCTGATCACTACATCCTCAGCCCCTAACAGACCATAACAGGTGTTTAGTAAATATTTGTGAAATTCATGACATGAAATAAAAAACACAGCATCTACACAGCACCAAAGCTTCCCTGGTGGCTCAGAGGTTACAGCGTCTACCTCCAATGTGGGAGACTTGGGTTCGATCCCTGGGTTGGGAAGATCCCCTGGAGAAGGAAATGGCAACCCACTCCAGTACTCTTGCCTAGGGGATCCCATGGATGGAGGAGCCTGGTAGGCTACAGTCCATGGGGNGCTTCCCTGGTGGCTCAGAGGTTACAGCGTCTACCTCCAATGTGGGAGACTTGGGTTCGATCCCTGGGTTGGGAAGATCCCCTGGAGAAGGAAATGGCAACCCACTCCAGTACTCTTGCCTAGGGGATCCCATGGATGGAGGAGCCTGGTAGGCTACAGTCCATGGGGTAGCAAAGAGTCAGACATGGCTGAGCGACTTCACTTTCACTTTCACACAGCATTATGATACATTTTGTTCTGGCTAGTTCTCTCTCTTCTAAACCATGAGCCTTGAAGCTTCCATTTATTATAAAGAAATGGCTGGCAAATTTCTAAATAGATATGTAACAGTCTATTAAGTGGGACCTTGACTGCTGTCTATAAAGTTTTGGTTCACGGAAAGCTGAGGTCAATGTGTGACAAATACCCACGACATTCCAGAGATTGGTGCTACACACGTTTGCTCACATGCTGAGATGACTAAATTCTTTTCTGACACCTTGATCCATTCTTCACCTCCAGCCTATAAAAGAGAAAGATGGAGAGGCACTAGACAACTGTGATCAGGAGCCAGAAGTTGGAGCCAGACAGCCTGGCTTCAAATCCTGACTGGGTCACATCCGATCTGTGAGACTTCAACCAAGTTACTTAACCTCTCTGTACTTCCAATGGCTTGTCTGTAAAATGGGGGTGATGAGAGCATCTACCTCATGGGGATGCTATGAGGATTAAATGGTTCACCGTATAGAGACTGGGGAGTTCTATAATTATCAACAGAACCCAGAGAACAGTGCCCAGCTCACTGCAAGGACCTGAGTCAGCTGTCATCACAGGAAGATCTCTTTGAGGAAAGCTGGCTGCATTTCCTGGTCTGTGAACCCCAAGGATGGGGTTGTTTGCCAGAGGGGAACTAATATCTTATCTGTCACCCTGCCCCATGCTCCAGCTGAGTGACTGTTGAAATGAAGAAATGTCTTGACCCTTCTGGAGCTCTGGGGAGAATGGACATGGTGAGAGATTTTAGCAAACGTAACCTATATCCCCTGGCAGCTGGAGGCACTGAGACTGGAAAGGTCCAGAGGAGAAAGGCTGACAGAGTGAGCAGAAGGGGCTGAGGTGGATGTGGTGCATAGGCCCAGAGTCTGAGGGCTTCTGCTTCCACAAGGAGGAAGCTCTATGCACTCCTTGAGAAGACGTTGTCTCTCACACCTTTGCACCAGTGCTTAGCTCTGGCCCCAGCAACCAGGGAATGTCCTCTACTGATTTGTGAATGAATGCACTCTCTCCAGCAGTAGCCCAGCTCTGCCCTCCCCCCAGCCAAAGCTCCCAGTGGGTGGGCAAAACTGGACTGTCTGGAGCCAAACAAACTTGGCTTATCGCTCTGGCAGACCAGGGGCGAGCTGCTGTATTTCGCGGTGGCTGGTCTTGGTTCTTCTGATGCACCTCTCACTCCTCCAGACACAAGAACATGCCCTGGAGGAGAGATGGTAGCAGACTGTGCCAGATTGAGCTCAAGCTGCAGGGAGGAAAGCCAGCCTCAGCCACCTTTCTGGAAAGTTTCATAAGACCAGAATTAAGGGCTATCTGGAAATGTCCCCAACAGCCTAGAAGACTTGGATAAATTGGCAAATATGCTTGTCTTTTTCCTTTTTCCTTCTACCCGACGACTGGGTGACATGGATGATGGACAAAGATTCCAGGCTGGTGCTTTGGGGGCTGGTGATGGGCATCTGTAATCTGTATCTCAGGCAGCTGACTGCCCTGGTGGAAGGAAGGCGGGTCCAGAGTGAATAACCCTGAATAGAGAGGGGCCAGGATTCCCAGCACCCTTGGCTCGGGTGTGTTCTGTACTTACATCTGACTGTGGGTGTGTCTGATGTTTTGGGAATTTATATCATTGCAAATAAAAGCTCAAAGCCACACACTGAGAAGCTAGTCTCTGGAGGTTTGGAAAAATTGTTCAATTTTCCCGAGTTGCCCATAGAACAGCTCCTCCCTAGTTTCATTTGCTCTTCCCAAAGCATTTTCACAGATACCTTTCATTAGATCCTCATAACAAGCCCCCAAAGTGGGTGGGAAAATACTACTATTCTTACTTTGTAGACTTCCCAGAGCCTCACGAAGATTAAAACACTTGCCTGGGGTCAAACAGCCATGGGTGATGATGGCACATCACCTATTCTTCCTCTGTTCATCGCTTCACCCCCTGCCCCAGACCATTTCAGAGGAGGCCTTCCCCTCTGGCCACCTCTAGTTCCCAAGCTCCAGCCTTGGGCCAAGGCCGGGGCCTCATTTGGTCAGAAAGGTAGGTCAAGTAGCGATTGCTGGATCTTGCTCCCACAATGTCATTATTTCAAACTCCTTTTCTGGTAGACTTTAGACCTTTCCAGTGTCTTTAACCCAGAATTTTATTTCTAGAAACTCATTTTTAGGTAGTATTCAAACCTGGTCACAAAGACAGATGTCTAAGGTATTCATCATGCTTTCGTTCGTAAAAGGCCTGAATAGCCTTTGCAAATAGCCTGAATATTCAAGAAGGAGCCTATTTAAAGAAATGAAGATATATGTTCAATCAGGGAATACTATTCAGTTCTTAACAAAAGTCACATAATAGAAGGACATTGAACGACATGGTAAGATGTGAGAGATCTTTTGTTAAATAAATGAAATGGGTTACACCAAAAGTATTTCAGGATGGTCCCATCTTTTCTTTAACAAATATTTGTATCTCTGCAAATTAGCAAACATTCAGAATGCTTACACTAAAACAATAATGGTACCTATTTCTGGTTGGCAAGATTATGGATTTTTACTACTACTCTTTGATTCTGTCTTTAAAGTTTTACTCTACATTCACTATGACTTCCTGTTCTAGTGGAAGGCCTTCCTGAGAGTACCCCCATGACTTTTAGGCCCCACGTGTTCGTGCATGGCCCCCTGCAACTTCCCATCTCCCATTCTCATTTTCCAGCATCTCATGGAAGTTTCCTCGGTCTCCTGGCAGCTCTACCAGTCGTTGGCCTGTACCTCACAGGCCTCTGAGCCTGGTGCTTGCCCAGTCACAAGACCAAAGAAAGGGCCTAGAGTCAGTGACACAGCCATCAGTGATTCAATGAGTGGGAGAAGCCACTCATTGCACGTCTGAAGCCAGGTCCTGAAGCGACACCCAGAGTGTGCAGCAGATGATGGGCAGGACAGGGCAGCAGTCTTCATTACTTCTGGGGGAAGGGGAGGTTACTAGTTACTGAGAGAATTACTTCAGGTTGGCTCATCATTTACCAGGGAGATCAGCAGAGGGGCACGCCCCTCACCACTCCTTTAATAACCCAACAGGTGAAGATATTCTGATCTAAAGGTTAGAAGGATCCATGGCTGTGGCAGGTATGTGGGAAGGTCAGTCATGTGAGTAGGGTGTCGGTGAAGCAGGTGCTGGTAGAGTCAGAGATGCACATAGAGCATGAAAACAGTCATCATGAGCGGCCTGACCACTTCATCTAACTTAATCTTCAATGCCATTCTGCAAGGGGAGCGTTACAACTCCTGTTTTAAAGATGGGAGCCTGAGGTTTAGAGAGGTTAAATAACTTCATTAGGGGTATGCAGCTAATTAGTGGTGGAGCCAGGGGTATGACACAGGTCTGCCTGAGTACTCAGCCCCCTTTTCAAGCCCTGACACTTCTTCACCATGGCTGACCATGAACGCCTTCATTTCACAGGGAATCATCCCAGGGGCCTCACTGGCTTCCAGTGCCTGCCACGGTCTGAATTTAAACCTGGTGTTGGCAGGACTTGAGGAGGTGGCTGAATTGCCAGTAACAAGCCTGAAGACCTGATTTCCTGAGCTCTCCATCACCTGGGGGCACCCAAGGGGATGAAAAGACACAGTGACCTACACTGTACCTATGCACAGGCAGTCAGCTTCCCCGCCTGCTTCCCATATGCAAAGCGTCCAGATCACAGATGCCTATGGGTGAGGACTGAGTCCAAGGAGCCCTGCAGGACTAGAGTAGAGACCTTTTGCAGAAAAAGGAATTTTCAAGTTGGCGTTTAAAAGTTTGAAATCCAAAGGAATGCGTAAAGGAAACAAAAGCCAAAAACAAAATAAAAATCCACTCATGGGCTGAGCTCCGGGTATCAAATATTCTCTTTGTATTGTGCAGAGGGAGGCACCGTGCATCTGGGGCTGGGGTTTTCAGCTGGCCATGCAGAAAATGCTCCCGGGCACTCCCTTTAAAAACTAAATCAACATTATTTTAATTTGTGTTCCCTGCTTCCTCATTCACAGTGGAGAGGAAAGTGTGAGGCTGAGCAAGGAGCATATTTCTCTTACAAGTTAACTTAACATGCAATATGCTGGGGATTACTCTGGACTCACTCAATACTACAGCCCAGAGCTTTATAGAATTCTATTGATCTTAGCTAAAGCTGCTTAATTTTTTTTGCTTTAATTTTCTTTCCTTATTTGCTCATTAAGTTGAGGTAAGGAAGGGGAGGGGAACTGATGGCAGGCCCCTCTCCCCAGATTTAAAGCTGGCTTGAGGGACCCAGAAGCTGGTCTGCCCTCATCCACTGGCAGCATGTCTTGGCAGTATTTTAACCCAGTGGCTTGGGGTGAGGGGGTGGCTGTAGGAGAAGCAGGTATCGAGTGTCTTGGCCCCCATGGAGTTTCTCTGCTACAAATACTCATAGAATAAGGACCCTTTGTGCACAACTTTGGCCAACTGATGAGAAGAACTGACTCATTTGAAAAGACCCTGAGGCAGAGGAAGATTGAAGGCGAGAGGAGAAGGAGGTGACAGAGGATGAGATGGTTGGATGGCATCACCGACTCAATGGACATGGGTTTGAGTAAGCTCCAGGAGTTGGTAATGGACAGGGAAGCCTGGCGTGCTGCATCCCATGGGGTTGCAAAGAGCCGGACATGACTGGGCTGAACTGTGCACAACCCTGAGGGAAAGCCAGAGTGAGCCTGACGTGGATATAACCCACCAGAGCTTACCTTCTGATAGCAGAGAGAAGCACTTTTCTCCACAATGGGACACGGGTCCCACAATGGGCCAGGAAAATGGAAGTTGATATTCATTTTTGCTGTTAGAGGAGGCACAGAAGAATGAAAATGTAATTTTCCCCACTCGCCCCCAAAATGTCTGACTCCAGGAGAGTCCCCACATAGGGTCTTTGGGGACTTGAGAGGACTTGTGAAGTGGCAGGAGTCATGGCTGGAGCTTGGGCAGGAAGTGGAGGAGGTGGAGAGAGGACCACTCGGGCTGACGGTCTGAGGGTAGAAACTGTGCTGGGCTTCCTTGCTGTCCTTTCTGGGCCAGACTGCATCACTTCTGCAAGGGCAGACTCTGGTCATGGGACTGATTATTAAGCTCCTGTGTTTTGGAAGCCTGGGGAGGGGGGCAGCCGTGGCTGCAGGGAGCTCCAGGAGTGCACCTCTGGAGCTTGCCTGCTGCATCAGGGCCACCGGTGGCAGAGGGCCGACTGCTGCTGACCTGTGTCACCCTATAGCAGGAGGAGCCTGGGAATGGTGCTGGCCACCAAGGATGGAGAACCAGGCCCATCTTAGTTCCTGTAGTCCTAAAATTCTTGTTTGACCTAATATATAACAGGAGGGAAGCCGCATAGTAATAAAATATAATAAATAATGCCTAGTGAGCTTTACTCTGTGCCAAGTTTTCTATGTATATTATATTATATATGTATATATATGTATATTATAATGAATTCCCATAAAATCTCTCCAAATAAGTTCCATTCTCATCCTCTTTCAGTAGATGGTAATACTGAAGTGGAAAGAAGTTGGGTCTCTTTCCTAAGTTCTTATAGGTGGGAAGTAGCAGAAGCAGGATTGCTCCTTCTCAATCTGTATGCAGGTCAAGAAACAACAGTTAGAACCAGACATGGAACAACAGACTGGTTCCAAATCAGGAAAGGAGTATGTCAAGGCTGCATATTGTCACCCTGCTTATTTAACTTATATGCAGAGTACATCATGTGAAATGCCAGGCTGGATGAAGCACAAGCTGGAATCAAGATTGCAGGGCAAAATATCAATAACCTCAGATATGCAGATGACACCACCCTTATGGCTGAAAGTGAAGAAGAACTACAGAGCCTCTTGATGAAAGTGAAAGAGGAGAGTGAAAAAGTTTCCTCAAAACTCAACATTCTGAAAACTAAGATCATGGCATCCGGTCTCATCACTTCATGACAAATAGATGGGGAAACAATGGAAACAGTGAGGCTTCAAAATCACTGTAAGATGGTGACTGCAGCCATGAAATTAAAAGATGCTTGCTCCTTGGAAGAAAAGCTATGACCAACATAGACAGCATATTAAAAAGCAGAGACATTACTTTGCCAACAAAGGTCTGTCTAGTCAAAGCTATGGTTTTTCCAGTAGTCACTGTATGGATGTGAGAGTTGGACTATAAAGAAAGCTGAGTGCAGAAGAACTGATGCTTTTGAACTGTGGTGTTGGAGAAGACTCTTGAGAGTTCCTTGGACTGCAAGGAGATCCAATCAGTCAATCTTATTTTCTTGATGAGTCTGGCTAATGGTTTGTCTATTTTATATGGAGGCTAAACAACACGCTTCAGAAAAACCAAGTCAATCCTAAAGGAAATCAGTCCTGAATATTCACTGGAAGGACTGATACTGAAACTCCAATCCTTTGGCCACCTGATGCGATGACTCACTGGAAAAGACCCTAATGCTGGGAAAGATTGAAGGTAGGAGGAGAAGGGGACAACAGAGGATGAGACAGTTGGATGGCATCACTGACTCAATGGACATGAGTCTGAGTAAGCTCTGGGAGTTGGTGATGGACAGGGAACCTGGAGTGCTGCAGTCCATGGGGTCACAAAGAGTCGGACATGACTGAGTGACTGAACTGAACTGAACTGAGGCTGGCTCCTAGACTCCTTGCCCTCAGCCATTGTGCCAATGCTCAATTTTACAGTGCCTATAGATCCTGAGGCCCAGCCCTTAGTGGTCGTCAGCATAGTTTTATTTGGAGGAAGAGTAAGAATTAAACATAATGTTATTTGTACCTAATATCATGGAACAAATTCATATCTGATACAGGAGAAACAGAAGATAAAATGCTATAGGAGCTTAGTGCTCAAACAGCTTACTTTTGACGGAAAAAAAGCTGGGTTTTGGGGGGTTACTGTGAAAGGACAAGTGAACATGCAAAAGAGAAGTAAGGAGTTTCTGGAAGGCAAGGTGATTAAAAATTCAGCATCTAACGAGACAGTCAGCAATTCCATAACTATGGCATGAAATTGGCAAGTAATGGAGGTTGTGTTCAGACTGCAAAGGGTTAAGGGGATTGAATTCTCTGTTGAAGGTCAAGGGTAACAAAAGGATTTCATCTGATGGGCTGTATGTGATTGGCAGTGGCTCTCCCAACTGTTTTGTGTGCAGAATACACAGAGTCAATGGGAAAGAGAATTGGATCCCATAACAGTGTCCACCATTGGCAGAAACTTAACCAATCTCACTTCCGGTCCTGACATTCAACAAAAGACTCTGAGAAAGGACAATGTAGTTGGGCCTTAGTCAGGGGTACGTGCCCCAAATTCTTACTAAACATTTGGTCATTCTGAGGTACAGAAACTGATTCATTTATGGTGCCAATACTTCTATCCCCCTCACCCCATACCAATTTTATTGGAAATGCCTGGAAATAGTGAAACCAAACATATTTGGGGGTGGCTAGAGAGCTCTTGTTGAATACGCTTCTCATCTGGAATTGCTCAGTCTGAGCCCATGTGCAGAACCCTGCATAGGACCCCAGAGAGGCAAGTTCCAAGCTGGGCTCTGCTGGTAACAGCTGGGGGGCTTTAGGCTCACACCTGGACTTCTCTGAAGTTGTCTGACATCACAGAACTTTTGTGAGGAGAAAAGGAAGTAATATTTGAAAATACTACAGCAAAGAAAACATGCTCTCCTGATCAAACACCATGTTTTATAAAATAAAAAAAGGTCATTGTTTGTAAGATATCCTATCACTTTATGCATTATTAAGAAAGAAATGCTGCAACTATAGTCCCCCATCTAGTATCAATTATATTCTGTTGTCAAGGATGTAAAAATGCTGGAAAAACAACATTTTAAAATCAGTGAACATTATGACAAAGATCTAGCTCCCAGTTACTAACTCCCATATAAATAATTTTAAAATGTGTTTTCTTGGGTTATAGACCAGTTTGTTAATTCATTAATTTCTATGATACCTAACACAAAAATCTTGCCTCCCATTCTTACTTGGTAACTGAAGTTAGAGAGAGATGGTTCTTAAGGGGAGACTGTCCCAATTTACAATGACTATGAAAACACCAGTTTGACTGTTGGTCCAGATATAACTGGCTCTAAATCATATAAACTGTCAAACAGCCTAAATTAAACACTTGCTAGAAATATGTTAAGGTCAGGGAGGCCTGCGATTCTGTGTGTGACACAGTAAAGCTGTGTTGGATGTCAGCTTTGGGCTGGAAACTGTAGAACATGAGGCCCAAGCTGATGCCCGGAAGCCTGGAATTCACCCTCTTCTCAATCTTACTATTTGTATAATTCTTGAGAATAAGCTATGTGAACACAAACTATCTCCTAACTGAGCAACCCCCCTCTGGAAAACATGTATAAAACATTCCTGGGGGAGCGTCAGGATAATCTGCTTCCTTGTGTTTATTCAAACTGGGGGAAAGGTTTTAGAGGAAAGGTAAGAGCATGAACTAGTCAAGCCATGTGGTTGCAAAGTGGTGGAAACTCAACTTTAACTGATTACAGGGGAATCATAAAAGGTCTAAAAGATGCCCAGAGACCTTGGGCCATGATGGTGCCAGGTCTGTGCCTTCTCTTTGCCTCTTTCCATCTCTCATCACCTTCTATGCAGACTGGCTGCCTTCAGACGACTGAGACTGTGACTGCTGACAGCTCCTGAGGCCCCTATTTAACAATTTTACCACCAAAGATAGCCTGAAGCCCTTGCTTTAGCTCTAGTCTGAAACATCCCAGGGAATAATTCTGATTGGCCCAGTTTGAATCAGGTACCACACTTAGAGAAATCAACTGGGGTCAAGGGGCTAAGGGACTATGGCTCTTGACCCCAGCTACAAATAAACGATTTGAGAGAGGAGGAGGAACAATGTCCTAAATGGGGTGGATTGTATTGTAGAGACAGGTAGGGGTTCTGGCAGACAAATGCCGCATCTCATTTCCATTTTACTCTTATAAAAGCCCTCTCATTACATGATAAGAGGAAGAAAAGTCCTTTGAGGTTTAGCTAGCAACAAAGCAATCATCACTTATCACTATAACAGACCAATTTAATCCATTTATCAATAACAGGACCTCCACAAAACCATATCATATCCACTGTCTTGGTGAGGGCTAACATGCCATTTTACAGATGGCTTACTCTGAAAGGAGATGTGTGACCTCACTGCAGAATTCTGAACCTTCAAAACACTGCTAACTCGAGAACTTAGTCAAGTCCTGTCCGACTGCACTTGTACTTTGTACAAGTGTAAGATAGATGGACTGCAATATTCAGAAAGACTAATTCTCCTACTCCAACCTATAGACAGACCTTGAAAGCACCTTCAGAAGCCCAGTTACTTGTGTGCCCTTGACCAAAAACGTAGCCTCCTCTTCTCATAAGACATAGTCTATGAAGCTTATTGCTATGATCAGTGATGCTGCAGAAGATGACATCTATTCTTTTACAAGGACCCTCAGGAGAGCTACGGGATTGGTCTCAGTACCAGCAACGACTATGTTGCTTCCTTGAAAAACTGGCTTATTTTTACTTTACAGACTAAATTTCCATGGCCTTTCACGTTTCCCTCCTCATGGTGGCTGCTGGGAAGCGCAGAGAAAATTTACAACCACCTGTAGTTCAAACTTGAATGCTTAATTGTGGGTGTTTAGTTTACACGCTTATTTCTGGACGTCACCCTACTACTCTGACCCTATTTTCCCTTGTCTCTAACTTTAAACCTTATGTAACAGTTACTTAATCTTGGAGTAATATTTACATCTTTATAAGCCACTTAAATTTCTTTTAAGATTAAGGTGGGGATATGAGAGTTATTTGACCTTGAGTGCAAAGGTTTTGAGGCCCTTCAGGCAGACACACTTCAGTGGAGTATGACACAATGTCTATAGTGCTGATCCTTTCAGAACCCAGCTCATATCTCTGGGACATCCTTATCCTGTGCCTTTGCAGGGGTTTCTAAACTCACCTGCCACTCTTTGGTTTCAAATTACATTGTGAATTTATTGATTTTTTCTTCATAATATTTTTGGTCACAGAAACAGCATACCTGGAGTTATGTTGTGTTTCTTTGCTAGACCTGGGAAGTAAATTCACTTCCTTGTGGTGATGAAGTCCAAAAGAGAACACAGTTTATTCTCCTACAGTATTTGTCTATGTTCAAAATATCTTCAGGGCTTCCCTGCTGGCTCAGTGGTAAAGAATCCACTGAGGTAAGGAGATGTGGGTTCAATCCCTAGTCCATGTGGATCCCACCTGGCATGGAGCAACTAAGCCCATGCCCACAACTATTGAGTCTGTGCTCTAGAGTCCAGGAATCCAAGTACTTAACCCAGGCACTAAAACTACTGAAGCCCTTGTGTCTTAGAGCCTGTGCTCCACGAGAAAAGCTGCTGCAATGAGAAGCCTGTGCACCACAACTGGAGGGTAGCCCCAACTCACTACAATTAGGGGAAAGCCCTTGCAGCAACAAAGACCCAGCACGGCCAATAAATAAATAAGTAAAAATATTTAAAAAAAAATTCAAACCTTCACAAATCTGCAGTTGCTGAGAGATTTGTAACTAACAACAAATCTTAAATGTTCAGGTTTAGGTCTTCCCTGGTGGCTTAGATGGTAAAGAATCTGCCTGCAGTGCAGGAAACCTGGGTTCGATCACTGGGTTGAGAAGAGCCCCTGGAGAAGGGAATGGCAACTCACTCCAGTATTCTCACCTGGGAAATTCCATTGTCAGAGGAGCCTGGTGAACTCAGACACAACTGAGTGACTAAGACTCTCCCACTTTAGGGATTAAAAGGTCCAACAATAACAAAGACAAAGCAATTACTGTCTGCAGTAAATGATCCATAGCAATGACTTTTAGAAGAATACTTGATAAGCAACTTTCATTTCCACGATGGGGGGGTCATATGGAGAGTATGAAGAACTCAGCCAGATGTAAGGATGGGAAAGTGTATCATCTAAACGAGCCACTCATCTCTCAACCGGGAAACAAGGGAAACGCTCCTCAGGGAGACTGATGGCTCTTCCCAGTCATTTGCAACCCAGTCCTGCATTTCTCTTTGGGGAGTCTTTAGGGGCTCATAGCCGCATTGCACGATCTGCACTAGCCCTGGTTTTCTGAAGTTTCTCTATAACATAATGTGAGACAAACCTTTTCAATGTGATCTGCATCATGTTCTTCTTTGTACAAGTTCATATTTTGGTTCAAACGATAACCATAAATATTTAACATTCTAAAAGCTGTGGCTTTCCAGCCCCACCCGTCCGATGGGAGCTTGCATTAATTTACAGCCCACTTTCATTTCAAGCTGGTCGATAATATTTCATAAGGTAAGAAACCAGACGGCACGATTTTGGTGGAGAGACGAAAAGAGCAGAGGGTGGTTTAAAGAATTTCAAAAGGGAGGAAAGAAATTGTTTGTTTTTTTGTTTCATCTTGACAACCTTTCCTTTTTCCCAAACTGAAGAAATTAACAGTATCATTTTAAGAAGTGGAAGATCTCTTTCTTGAGCTGACTCCTCCANACACAAAAAAGTCTTAAAATTTGCATGGAAACATAAAAACTCCAAATAGACAAATCAATCTTGAGAAAGAAAAACAAAGCTGGAGGAATCAGGCTGCCTGACTTTAGATTATACCACAAAGATACAGTCATCAAAATAGCATGATACTGGCACACAAAAACACAGAAACATAGGTTAATAGAACATAGACGGAAAGCTGAGGGTGGAAACATAGACAAAGAGCCCAAGATACAAAGCCCAGAAATACACCCATGCACTTATGGTCATTTAATCTATGACAAACGAGGCAAGACTATGGGATGGAAAAAAGACAGCCTCTTCAATAAATGGTCCTGGGAAAACTGGATATCTACATGCAAAATAGTGAAATTAGAACATTCTTAAACACCATACACAAAAATAAACTCAAAAGGTGAATTAAAGACCTAAATGTAAAACAGGATACTATNAAAAGACAGCCTCTTCAATAAATGGTCCTGGGAAAACTGGATATCTACATGTAAAATAGTGAAATTAGAACATTCTTAAATACCATACACAAAAATAAACTCAAAAGGTGAATTAAAGACCTAAATGTAAAACAGGATACTATAAAACTTTTAATGGAAAACATGGGCAGAACACTCTTTGACATGAATTGCAGCAATGTCTTTTCCAAACCATCTTCTAGAGTAGTAGAAATAGAAACAAAAATAAACAAATGGGGCCCAATTAAAAGCAAAAGCTTTTGCACAGCAAAGGAAATCATAAATAAAATGAAAAGACAACCCACAGAATGAGAGAATATATTTGCAAATGATGTGACTGACAGGGGATTAGTCTCCAAAATTTACAAACCACACATGTGGCTCAATATCAAAAAAACAAACAACCCAATAAAAACATGAGCAGAAGACCTAAATAGACATTTCTCCAAAGAAGACACACAAATGGGTAAGAGGCACATGAAAAGACGCTCGACGTCACTAATCATTAGAGAAATGCAAATCAAAACTACAGTGAGGAACTTCCCTGGTGGTCCTGTGGCTGAGAATCTGCACAACCAGTACATGGGGCCTGGGTTTGATCCCTAGTCAGGGAATTAGATCCCACATGCTGCAACTAAGATTTTTCACACTGCAACTAAAAGATCTCAAATGCTCCAATAGAAGATTGAAAATTCTGTGTAGTGCAACCAAGACCCAGCACAACCAAATAAATAAGTAAATAAATATTTTTTTAAAATTACAATGAGATACCACCTCACAGCAGTCAGAATGACTATCATCAAAAAATCTATAAACAATAAATGCTAGAGAGGGTTTGAAGAATAGGGAACCCTCCTACATTGTTGGTGGGAATATAAATTGGTACAGCCATTATGAAGAACAATATGGAGCTTCCTTAACAAACTAAAGAGACTTCCCTGGTGGCACAGAACATAAAGCATCTGCCTACAATGCAGGAGACCAGAGTTCAATCCCTGGGTTGGGAAGATCTCCTGGAGAAGGAAATGGCAACCCACTCCACTATTCTTGCCTGGAAAATCCCATGGACAGAGGAGCCTGGTAGACTACAGTCCATGGGGTCGCAAAGAGTCAGACATGACTGAGTGACTTCACTTAACAAACTAAAAACAAAGCTACCATAAGATCCAACAATTCTACTCCTTGGCATATATCCAGAGAAAAACATGGTTCAGAAGGCTACACGTAACACACAATATTCATTTCAGCACTGTTTACAATAGCCAAGCCATGGAGGCAACCTAACTGTCCAATGACAGATGAATGGATAAAGAAGATGTGGTCCATACATACAATGGAATATTTATCATCCATTTAAAAGAATGAAAGAATGCCATTTTCAGCAACATGGAGATTATCATACTAGGTGAAATCAGAGATAGACAAATATGTGACATAGTTTATATACAGAATCTTTAAAATAATGATACTAATGAACATATTTACAAAACAGAAATAAACTTGCAGACGTAGAGAACTTATGGTTATGGAGGGAAGGGTGGGGGAGAGGGATAAGCTGGGAGTTTGGGATGGATATGTGCATACTGCTAAATTTAAAATAGATAACCAGCAAGGACCTACTGTATAGCACAGGGAACTCAGCTCAATACTCTGTAATTACCTACCTGGAAAAAGAATAGATGTGTGTGTGTGTGTACGTATAAAATTGAATCACTTTGCCATATACCTGAAACTAACACAACATTGTTAATCAACTATGCTCCAATATAAAATAAAAATTAAAAACAGAGAGAGAGAATGTCATGGAGGAATTGGCCCTGAAGCCTTTGTCAGGTAGGAATAACGGGTGTGGAATGAGGAGAGATAAGACTTATGGGGGGGAAACAGCAATAGTTGAGGTGCGAANGTGTGTGTGTACGTATAAAATTGAATCACTTTGCCATATACCTGAAACTAACACAACATTGTTAATCAACTATGCTCCAACATAAAATAAAAATTAAAAACAGAGAGAGAGAATGTCATGGAGGAATTGGCCCTGAAGCCTTTGTCAGGTAGGAATAATGGGTGTGGAATGAGGAGAGATAAGACTTATGGGGGGGAAACAGCAATAGTTGAGGTGGGAAAGTGCAGCATGGGAGCATGAAGAGAGAGAGTGATTAATTCAATCAAAGCCGGGGCGAGAGGTCTGAGAAAAGAAGCTGGAACAACAGGATTAAATTTTCATTACAGAAGGGTTTGTGGCTCTAGCTTCAGTGTTTGGACTATTTTGTAGGCAAAGGAGAGCCATTTTGAGCAAGAGAGTGGCATGATGGTAAGCTATGTTTGAGGATCTGAAAATGAGGTGGGAGGAAGGAATAGAGTGGGAGAGGCTGGAGGCTAATAGGTGGTGCAGTGTTCCTGCAAGTGTACCAGTGAGAGGTTGGGTGTGTGAACTGGGAATCTTGGCAGTAGAAATGGAAAGGAGCAGATGTGAGAGACTTTAAGAAAGGGGAGCCATCAGCTTTGTTGGTTTGATAGCTTGAGCAGAGGACCAAAGGCATGTTAGTAAGGATGTGCTAGGCTATGCTGCAATAACAAAAGATTCTTGAAATCTCAATATGCAATGTAAACAAATTTTTACTTGCTTATGTTGTACATCCCAGACTCAGAAACCCAGCTTGAAAGAGGTCCTGTTCTGTTTTTCTGTACCATTTGAAGGATGTGGCCTTCCAGATGCTAAAGAAGAGAAAGAGACCGAGGGACCAGAGAGGCATAAAGACCTTCAACTGACTTGACTGAGAAGTGATCAGCATCACTTCTCCTCACAGTCTGCTGTACTGAACTAATCATACTGTCCTAATAGTATGCTATATTTACTATATATAATAATTATATATAAAATATAATATATAATATATTATTAGGACAATGTGGTTAGTTAACTATAAAGGAGGTTGAGAAATATGATGGCCTCATCTTTTTAGCTACACTAGGGTAATTTCAGGGTTTCACCAAAATCCAGAAATTAAAGTCATATATGAAACTTGCCCCTAAGAACACAGGTAAGTAGGTAAGAAAAGAGACTGGAGAATAACTTTTATTAACTCACCCAGTCACTTGGAGGAGGAGTATGATTTCAGGCAGCTGGGAGGTGGCATGTCTTGAATCTGACTGGGTCTTTGTTAGTCCCCAGGAGTTAGTCAAAGGAGTGCCTGACTGTGAGTATCTGTAGACATCAACACACTTCACGTAAGACAGACAGAAACCAGTTCATGTGTGCACGTGTACACAAACACTTCTGGGTTTTAATGAACACATTTTTACATAAACCAACACAAAATCCACAATACCAAATCTATTTATCTTTCTCAACCAAATCTATTTATCTTTCTTGACAACTTCAGAAATATAAGTATTTTGATAGAGTAAGAAGTTATCTGATAATCCTGAATACAGTAAGTCCCCTATATAGGAGCAAATTCCAATCTGAGAGTGAGGAAGTCCAACAAAGTTAGCAGAGGTACCCAACTAACACAACTAGCTATATAGTATTGTATGGTAATATGTGTATAATACTTTTCATACAAATAATACATAAAAATAAACACAGAAAAGTAAAACATTTTTAATCTTATAGTACAGCACCTTGAAAAGTACAGTGTAACAGCTAGCACACAGGGGCTGGCACCGAGTGAACAGAGTCGCTGGCTGGAGGAGGGCGAGGAGGTGGGAGATGGGAGAGCTGAAGGACCGTCAGCAACAGGAGATGTAGGGCAAGAGGCCATTTCACTCACGCCTGATGCTGACAGCACAGGTTCTGGCTCCTTGCTGGATTCAATTCGACCTACTCTCTTGAAAGAACGATCCAGCGATGTCTGGGTAGTAACTCTTTCTCCTCTTCGATGCACAATAGCACTGATTGCCTTCTTAACAGCTGCTGCAGCCTTTGTGTATCCTTCTACAGCTGGGTCCTTTGCCTCAAAAACTAACAGTACCTGCTCAGATAAACAAGATCCCCTTGACATCTCCTGTGCTGTGAACCTCTTCAATTCTTCAGTTACTTCTTCTTCCTCTTGTCTCTCTCCGTCCTTTCCCTGGGCCTCCCATTCCATTAGGTCTTCATAAGTAAACTCCTTATGTTGCACAGCAAGTCATTCAAAGAAGTCCTCCTCTTGCAGATCTAGCTTGAAATAATGATCTGTACTAGTGTACTCTACATAGTACTGTACAGCAAAATCCACAAAAGCACAACCACTTGTAGAGGGTGCACACACATGACAATGTACACCAGACATTATGAAGTAACTCACATGACTGGATATGTGAATGCACGTTCACATCTTTGAAAGTTCATAGCTTGAAGGTTCATATGTAGGGGGCTTACTGTAACTATTTCCTCTGAGAAACTCTACAGCAAAAAAATTCTTTCTAAGTCTAGAATGCCCTTCCCTCCCAAAGAATCATAGCTATTGCTAGACAGACACGTTCACAAAGGCAACAAAGATTTACCATGTGCTTACTGAGTCCCAGGCATTCTTTTGGAAGTTACATTCAATGGGGGTAGAGACACAGGTAGCCTGCACACAGCTGGAACTTTAACTAGGACTTCATATTCCAAATCCTCTGCACTAATATGTTATATTAAAGATGGGCCCATTCTCCAAATGGATCTTGCAGCTTCCTATCACTATATCTCCTGAAGCACTAACTCTTCCCAATTCCCTTTTAAAACACTGGTCAGCCCAGCAGCATGCTGAACTATGCTGCTTTGAGGGAGATAAAGACAGAAAAAAGCTCTCTTCTTGTTTTCAGAGGGGCTTCTGATCTATTTTTTGGGTGCCAATCTATACTTTTCTGAAGTGTCCCCTGAATTCCCATCACCGATCTTTGTTTTAACAAAATTTCAAGCCAAGGCCTGAGCATCTGGACATGAACTTGGGCAAACTCCTGGAGGTGGTGGGGAACAGTGAGCGCCTTAAAGACTGAACAGGGGTATCTGAGCCTCCGTGACTGCGTCATGTACGCTTAGTCACTCAGTCGTGTCTGAGTCTTTGCAACCACATGGACTGTAGCCGGCCAAGCAACTCTGTCCATGACGATTCTCCAGGCGAGAATACCAGAGAGTGTTGCCATGCCGTTCTCCAGGGGATCTTCCCAACCCAGGTTTCCCACATTGCGGGCAGATTCTTTACCTTCTGAGCCACTGCACCATAGCCAGAAAGAAAAAGCCTCTTTTATCCAACCTTATGGAAGACAGAGAGATGTTCAGAAAAATGCACCCCAACAGAACTATTCTGTTCATCTCAGAAACATGCTTCTGGGATAAATGTGATGCCATCTTCTTTTTGCTTTGGGGGACAGCGGCTCCACCAGCAAATACTTGGAATCACTGGGGTCAAAGATAGAAGGCTCTCTGGGAATAAAGTGCTTCTGATCCCAGTCCTTTTATGCCCCCAAGAAAAGAAAAGAGGCCCCTGTGAAAACCCCTCTCAGGGCTTCCCAACCAGTTAAACATGAGGGAGAGAAAAAAAAAGGAAGAACATTCTAAATAAAAGCAACGTCTTTGAAAAACTTCAAAGAAACATTTCTCCTGTTCAGAAGTCAAGAGCACATCTGGCTGGCAGTGAAAAGAGAAGTGGTGTCATCTGGGCAGAAATATTCTCTTCAAATGTGTCCTTCAAGGAAAGCAGGAGAAGAGAGCACAAGAGATTAAGAGCGGAGGCAAAATGCAAAGAGGAAAGTTGAAGGAGAAAGGAAGAAAGGAAGGGGGAAAAACACACACACCTCTTCTAAATCTTGTAATGTTTTAGGAGGGCTTATTAGAGCGAAAATTAAGTGTCACACAGAGCCCTGCTCCAGTATTGATGGCCTTTATTCAAAGAGCCATCACCCTGTAAACTCACTTTAACAACTCCCTTCAGATGAAATATAAAAATTAAAGACATTTACAACACAGCTTAGTAGCAGATGTAGTCGTCCTGTTGGGGCTTAGATCAAATAGTGATGCAAACCCCAGCAGGATAACAGGTCTTACGAAAAAGTCCTTAACAACAGCCCCCAAAAATCTTGGAAATCTTACAAAACATGTTTCCCATTCTCTCCCAGCCTCCAGGGTCCCCCGTTCTTTCCCCCAACCCTCCCCTGAACTGCTAGACTCCTTTTCCATCGTCATCCTTGTCTGGAGTTCTTACAAGTCACTCTATACTGAGCAACTGGACCAAAAAAAAAAAAATCCAGTTGGGCTTCTGGTTATCTTCTCCATCAAGTCATCTTCCCCCATCATTACCTGTGGGAGCACCAGGGGGAGAGATGTGCGGAGTAGTATGGGAAAGACCTGAAACGTACATATAGCTCAAATGGGAACTGAGGTCTGACCTTCACCTTGGTTACTCCTTCCCCATTTGCCTCTGTTCCTCCTCCAACTCTCATTTATGCACCCAGAGGAACCTCAAAGGAGCTTTCCAATTTGATTTGAAGATTGGATCACTCAGTAGGGTAGGAAACCCTTATGTCTGTAACAGTGTAACAAATGCAGATGAAGGACTTTTCCCAACTCTACCCTTTCCAAAGAAGATTATCCTGAAGATCTATATTGAAATCTATCTCCATCTATCCACCCACTCCATGCACTTATGCACTCACCCCATTCATTAATTCAAAAAATGTATTTGTGGGCCTACAACAGGCCAGGCCTGTGGCGAAATGTTGGTGGCNAAAAAAAAAGGAAGAACATTCTAAATAAAAGCAACGTCTTTGAAAAACTTCAAAGAAACATTTCTCCTGTTCAGAAGTCAAGAGCACATCTGGCTGGCAGTGAAAAGAGAAGTGGTGTCATCTGGGCAGAAATATTCTCTTCAAATGTGTCCTTCAAGGAAAGCAGGAGAAGAGAGCACAAGAGATTAAGAGCGGAGGCAAAATGCAAAGAGGAAAGTTGAAGGAGAAAGGAAGAAAGGAAGGGGGAAAAACACACACACCTCTTCTAAATCTTGTAATGTTTTAGGAGGGCTTATTAGAGCGAAAATTAAGTGTCACACAGAGCCCTGCTCCAGTATTGATGGCCTTTATTCAAAGAGCCATCACCCTGTAAACTCACTTTAACAACTCCCTTCAGATGAAATATAAAAATTAAAGACATTTACAACACAGCTTAGTAGCAGATGTAGTCGTCCTGTTGGGGCTTAGATCAAATAGTGATGCAAACCCCAGCAGGATAACAGGTCTTACGAAAAAGTCCTTAACAACAGCCCCCAAAAATCTTGGAAATCTTACAAAACATGTTTCCCATTCTCTCCCAGCCTCCAGGGTCCCCCGTTCTTTCCCCCAACCCTCCCCTGAACTGCTAGACTCCTTTTCCATCGTCATCCTTGTCTGGAGTTCTTACAAGTCACTCTATACTGAGCAACTGGACCAAAAAAAAAAAAATCCAGTTGGGCTTCTGGTTATCTTCTCCATCAAGTCATCTTCCCCCATCATTACCTGTGGGAGCACCAGGGGGAGAGATGTGCGGAGTAGTATGGGAAAGACCTGAAACGTACATATAGCTCAAATGGGAACTGAGGTCTGACCTTCACCTTGGTTACTCCTTCCCCATTTGCCTCTGTTCCTCCTCCAACTCTCATTTATGCACCCAGAGGAACCTCAAAGGAGCTTTCCAATTTGATTTGAAGATTGGATCACTCAGTAGGGTAGGAAACCCTTATGTCTGTAACAGTGTAACAAATGCAGATGAAGGACTTTTCCCAACTCTACCCTTTCCAAAGAAGATTATCCTGAAGATCTATATTGAAATCTATCTCCATCTATCCACCCACTCCATGCACTTATGCACTCACCCCATTCATTAATTCAAAAAATGTATTTGTGGGCCTACAACAGGCCAGGCCTGTGGCGAAATGTTGGTGGCGTGCACGTAATCATCCTGATGTTTACAATCCTCTCTGAGTTGACACATCCATGAACTGCACCATCCAGGTGGCACCAGTGGTAAAGAGTCTGCCTGCCAATGTAAGAGATGCAAGAGATGCGAGTTTGATCCCTGGGTGGGGAAGACCCCCGGGAGTAGGAAGTAGCAACCCACTCCAGTATCTTGCCCGGAAAATTCCATGGACAGAGGAGCCTGGTGGGCTACAGTCCATGTGGTCATAAAGAGTCAGACATAACTGAGCATCGTGCACCCACAAAATCGTGTCCGTGAACTGCCTTTGGAAATAGAAAAAGTTTAAGGAAAGGAAGTGCAGAGGAGAATAAGTAAGTCCTGAGAATTCCTGATTGTTAGGTACAGGCTTGCTGTCCCTACAGCTGCTACAGATGAAGCCAGTGACCTCTTCTGCCCACACTATGGTGCATGGGAACAGTTACGCAGCCTAGTAGGTCCAAGGTCTTGTCCCTGGACTCTCTTTTTCTGGCAGATAATCATTTAGCTAATAATTTGGGAATGGTGGTGTAAGATGTTTGGCCATAATGTGGCCCTAAGACCAGGCAGAAGCCAAGAGGCTGGAAAAAAGGGAAGAATCTAAAGGGATTTCATGAACTGGGGAACTAGTCCTAACTTTATAATGAGGTCTATTCTGAGGGCAGGTGGGAGCGCAGCTTTACTGGGAGCAATCTGATTAAAAACAAACAAACAAAGAAAAAAAAAAAACTGAAATGAAATGTTATCACCTCAACTGGCTAGATCAAGGCCAATGAGAAAACTGTCCTAGGAAACCCTGAAAGCACTAGATTAGCTTAGATGTCACATGTAGCTTAAGAAGGCTGGAGACATTCCAGGGCTAAGTGGGAGCCTCCTAAGGCCATTCAGTCTAGAGTTTTCCAACACCCAAGCCAACATTTACAGCTTGAACTCATGCCCTCCCTGCCCTCTCCTCCTTTGCTTTTCCCAAGAGATCTGCAATATGACTGGGTTGCAAATAGAGTCTGGTCCATCCCTTTACCTCCCAGCAGGCTTGGCTGGGTTTTATTTCTCACATGTTCTGATCTGAAAACAAATACTGGAAATCAGCTGCAAGAAGGCTATGGTGATATGACCAACGATCAAGGAAGGGCCTCTTTCTTTCTGTAAGAAATGAATACAAAGGTATTTTTCTCACTCATACTCACTTATACATCCTCCCACTCACACGCATATATACAATGAACACTTACACACACACACACACACACACACACACACACACAGATACAGAGGGTCACAATCCCAATGGGTTACTTCATCACACTCCTGGCCATTTGGTCAAAGATGGGGTAGTATTTACCTCTATGAATGTGAGGTTTAATCCTGGAAGAAAACGTGTGCTTATGTAAAGAATCAAAGAAGATAATAGTTACAGCCTATATCACAGGCGTGGACTAATCTTCAATTAAATAATGATATTCAGATGACATTTCTTGACAATTGGCAGACCAGCTGGAAAAATAAGTCAGAATTTCCACAGAGAATAGACTGTTTTGCCATCCAAAGCTGGCCAAGTACAAACAGCAAAGGTTCTAAATACATATGAATAAAAGGTCCCAGCACTCTGGCTTGAAAATACTCTCCTTTTTCTCTACACACAGAACTACACACACCAGTTTACAGATGTGTGTGAACTGCAGTATAACTTTAGTATCTGCTATATACATTTGTCTGTTTGCTTTCTCTAGGATATCTCACTTTGGAAACTTTCTAGTCTAGTTCCTCATTTTTCAGGTGAGGAAACCAAAGTTGAGAGAGCTGGGATGCTGGAGGAACTTGCCCAAGGTCACACAGCAAGCCAGTTGGATTGACTTTCATTCCGGTGCTCTTCTGAGTCCTAACTTCCAGGGTGTCCATATCAAATCGTGTGGGGCAAACCAACTTGTCCCGAACACTCAAAGTCTTGGTTCTTAGGAATATTCTGGATGCACAAGTAGGATGAGGTAGATGTGCTCAGCAGCAGCATTTGTAGAAAAGTCTTGGAAGAGTTGGTCACCAGCAAGCTCTACACCGAGTGTGGCCTGAGATTCTTCCAGGAGCCTGGTAGAACACCCCAGTTCACAAAGTACATGCTTGAGAGGTCACAGATAGACCAAAGTGATCCTGGGGCTAAGTAGACCTTGTGGAATGCTGGTACCTTGGACTTGTACCCGCCTGTTCTGGCAGTGTTGAGGCCACACCCAGGTGCCCTTCTCTGGGTCAGTGTGCCCACCTAGATGCTGCAGCTGCTGGCTGTTGACAAGTCAGAGCCTCCTGCCTTCTCAGCTGAGTGACCAAGGGAGTGCCCTCCCTCGGCAAGGCTTCTTCAGCCCCGACCCTGAGGATCTGGGAGAAGACTAGACTTCAGCTAAGACCACATTCTTGCTCTATTCTTTCTCCTTCCTTGATTTTCTGTCCCTTCTCTCTCCTTAGTTTTCTGTGAAGAGTACCCCCTCAATAATTCATCTGTAATCTCCCCAGATCTCCAGCTCTGCTTCTAGTAAAGAGGACCTGAGACACTAGACTAAGATTTCTGCCAGCCTTGAATTCCTCCATGCATGTGTGCCTGGCACCTGACCTCTGCCTTCCTTTCACTCCCAGTCTTTAATCCTGACCAGTATCACCAAGCCCAGTGAGATAGTGAAAGAGAAAATGTATGCAGCATTGGGGTGGGGCCAGCATGCATTCAGGGATGCCATTTTGGTCCTCTTTTGGAAGAAGATACATCTCAAGTGAGCAGACTAGGGTGATTTTTCTCCTCTGAGTCTGCCCGGCCCTTGGCAACAAGTATTGCCTCCATGTCACATATCTCACACTCTCTTACTATCTCCTGTCTTCCTGTCTCTCTCCCTGACAAGACTGTGAGCTCTGAAGCAAGGTGCAGAGCCTTGGTCTTACTCAAACTCAGCTTGGTGTCTGACCTCAAGAAATGGCAGTGAATATCATTAGTATTGATTGGCACACAGATAATCTTTGTTAAATGAACAAGAAAATCTTCAGAGGACAGGCTGCCCCTGTTCAAGGGGCAGTATCATCCTCTGGGGAGAGTGGATTTACCTAGGAGCCAGCTCAGTTACCAGAGTAACCCACAGCCAAGCTTAGGCTGTGAATGAGCATGGATTCTCATTACCTACAAGTCATTAAGTTGTGATTAGAAAAAAGGGAGTAGGGAAGGGATGAACATTTGTAAAGGGATACAACATCTGTACTCATCTGTGTACAGATACCACATCAGCCCACTGGGCCACCTTTAATGAACAACATATGTCATGGACCATATTGTATACCTGCTTTGTGTTTAGTGTTATGCAACACAAAGATGATTTTATTTGAGGTCCTTGTCCCCAAGGACCTCACAATTTCAAATAAACAGGCCATTATAATAATGGATAATATCTGAGTTTTTGCTATGGTCCAGGCATGGTTTAAGGCACATCACAAATATTAATTCATGTAATCCTCTCTGCCAGGGTCTGAAATAGGTAATTTTGTACATGTAAAAGCTGAGGCACAGAGAGGTTTTGTTAACTTGTACAAGGTGCACAGCTCCTAAGTGAAAGGGTCAGGATTTGAACCCACAGCCTTTTCACATCAGTGCCCTGAAGCACTCCACAGAACAATGAGTGCTGCAAGGAGTTGGGAATTAATTGCCATGGGAAGCCCACTCTCCTCATGGAAAACCTCTAACTAATTTGCCACCTGTCCATCAGAATCACAGTGTCCAGCACAGAGCAGGAAGGGGAGGGTAGGACAAGTTGGGAGACTAGGATTGACATATACACTCTGCTGTGCTCAGTCACTCACTTGAGTTCGACTCTGCGACCCCATGGACTGCACAGCCTGCCAGGCTCCTCTGTCCATGGGATTCTCCAGGCAAGAATACTGGAGTCGGTTGCCATACCCTCCTCCTGGGG